>CM036619.1:80373473-80585973 GCA_020746105.1 Trogon surrucura
GGATGGGTGTGTGTGGGGAAAACTGTCTGACAGGTCTTCTGGAAGGAGACCTATAGATTGGAGATGAGTTTGGGCTTTCTTTGGGGACCAGCGTGTCCTGAGCGCTGCTGTCTGCGGCGTACGCGGAGGTGGTCGTGGTTTTATACCTGCACACGTCAGGTGTCACTGGGCTTTTGCCATTTGTTTTCTGTGTTGCTTTTTTTGTTGTTGTTGTTTTCCGATTGTTTGGTTTTGGGGGTTTTGGTTTGTTTGTTGTGTTTGTTTTTTTTACTGGGCGGAATCTGAAATGAAGTGGGGCAGACTGGCTTCTCGTTCCCATCAGAAAGGTGAAAGTGTAAGGAAAAGTGAATCAGAAGGAAGGACGTGATGCAGGAAAACTTGGGAATCCAGGCGTCCTTCTGATCTGCTCCCCAGTTGCTCATAGCTCTCAGTCTCAGGCATCTCTCAAGCCACTACCAAGCTGTCTTTTAGATTGAAGACACCATGCCCTGCTAGTTTGCTTTTCTGCTGTAGGGTTTAGGATTCTTTTCTGCTTTGCCAGTCACTGGTCCAGCTCTTGTTGCACCACCTTTCATACTAACCAACTAGTTTGCTTTCTGGAGGAGCTGTACAAATTGCGTTCAACTTATACTTTCATTTTCTGCAGTGGAGAAAGAACCAGATTTATGTGGTATGCAGTAAGTGAGTTTTAAGCTGGTGTGGTGCTAACTGCTCTCTTGCTAATATGTGCAAGTACGGTTATTCCCACTTCCGTCCTTTGGCCCATTCCAGTTTCTGAAAGTGATGAAACAAAGTGATAAAGTGTATGAAACAGGAAGAAATGTCCCACTTCAGTTTTAAGGCCCACAAAACTTCCTTCTAGTCACTGAAGTTTGCACCTTTAAGAATTTATAATACAAGTAATTTAATTAGAAATCAAAGGGGAAACCTTACAGAAGAAGTTCCAATTTTGCACATCTACTCAAAATACTAAGTGAAGGGTATTAGAATTGATTTTCAAGAGCAAATGCAGCGTTAAAATGCTGGTCAGCATATTCAGTGTAAGTGGTTTTATGGATAAGTGCATATGGATTTGGCATTCTGAAAAAAATACGTGATTTTTTTGTAGTTCTGAAGGGATTTTTTGCTATTGATATACAAGCTTTTTCATTTTGGTTAACTTTTTAGATCAGGTTGCCTGGCTGAATGGTGTGGATTTCCTGTTCAGCATCAGAACTTTCTCTCTACTGTGTTTCTTAGATACAGCTTCCAGGCTAAATCTTCACATCCTATCTACCAAAGGTATAAAAACAATCATTAAGGGATTTTTCAGTAATGTCTGCAGTGTTTCTTGAGCCTAATGTCTGAAAATGATTGACCTTATATCATGACCCAGGCAAATGAGTTTGAGATTTCAGAAATATCTCTATGCAGTACCTCTTGACCCCACGTAGGTGGATCATGGAAGTCAGAGTGCCAAACTACACTAGAGGAGGTGAATGTGGTTATAATTTAGTTGTTTTGAAAACACAAGAGAATAACTAGTGCTCAGGAGGTTGTATAATTGCACTACTTTCATTACACCTGCATAACTAAATATGTAGGTGTGATTAGAATTGCATAAACTTTACATTGAGGAGCTTTTTAGTAGGCTCTTGGTTTAGGCTATGGAATTATTTTTTTTAAAAAAAATCACCATTAGGCCACGTTAGTACTATTCTAATGATGTTTTCATTTGAGCAATCTGATGGGAGTTATGATACTCCTGAAAGTCAAATGCTAATCTGAACTGCTGCCTAACATCTGACCCTGAATTGCTTCAGGATCTGTTTTCTGCTTTGAGGGCATTTGGGGGAGCATGGTGGCCACACAGCATCCTTTCTGCCCTTCTGGGTCGTAGAGCTGGCACGGTGCCAGCGCATAGCAGTGACAGGGAACTTTGTCCGTGTGCTCTGTTGCTGGTATTCCCGGCGTGGCAAACACCTGTTCTTCTGCTCATGGCTGCAGCACCAGGGATCGGACACAACGATGTTGTGCTTTCCAGAAAAATAAGAAAATAGCTATTTGTTAACTGGGATCTCAGTGTTTCATGATTGAAAGCTGCCAGGACTCATGCACTTCAGCTGCGACAACATAAAAGTGGTGAATGATGGTTTTAAGAGTGGAGTTTGTAGTTAGGGATCTTCTACCAGTTCTGAGGTGCTAAAGAGAGTCTGGGTTATGTATACAGAATTTGGTTTGATGGAAAGCATTGTGGGTTTTTTTTCTTCTCGTGAACAGTATAACTCATGGTTGGGCTGTCTATTTCCTGATCATATAAAATCATGGCAAAGTTTTGCCCTAGCGTGAGGGAAAAAAAGGAACTAAAAGTATTACTGTTGTCTTCTTGAGAAGGCTCCAGTGGAGGTAAACATGTTGTCAATACTCCAAAACTGCTATAGGCTGCTTCATGACTTTTCTGAGAAATTTTTAGGTCAGCAGCTTTTAGTTTCTTTTCTGCCTTATTCTGTTTTTGTTGCTTCTTCCCATTTTTTTCACAGCTGAGGAGTGTTACTGTACATTTTTGGCATTCTCAGGATCCAGACTCGGTGCTTGGGATTTCTTTGTAGCCTTTGTGGAGGTGCTGGAAGCTCCTGACAGAGAGAGGAGGTGTGCCTCTTGCTCCTGTCCCCGTGTCAGCAGTGGGGGGAGATGCCACTTACACCACATATCCATGCAGAGGCATTTCTCTGAGGAGAAGGCTGTGGACTGAGCAGAGGAATGTTGAGGCCTTAAAAATAGGGAATTTTGCATCATTGTAGATCTTCAAAAAAAATGACAGTGTTAGTTTCCTAGGTTAGAAACTCTCCAGTACTCTGTATCTCATTTTCTTCATTCACAAGTGAAAGGAAGTTGTGCCTCTGCCAAGTGCCAGCCCCTCAAGAAGAGCTTGATATGAAGGCTCACACTTAACCACATTTTTATAGGGCTGCATAATTTGTGTTTTGTGTAGACCTTGCCATCTAGCTGTCCGGTGTTCAGGCGGTTCATGCAAATGCAGCCGTGGTCTCTCAGACCCTGGCTGATGTCCAGAGCACTTTGCTTGGAGCTTCTCTTGACACCTGACTGTCTTACAGAATACCAAGAGTACCTTAGCAATAATAATACTAATAGTGTGTTTTTTACAAGCAGAGTTTTCACACAGAATGTTCTGGGTTCTTGAATCACATTTTTATGGAATTTTTGTACTAGCTATGGCTTTAGTATTACACTGAGTGATAGCAACTGAAATTTAAGTTATCTTGATGCAGTCAGTTTTACCTTTTTTGCTAAAGATTTTAGGCAAGAAGTGCTTGGTAATGCACTCTCAAAAAAAGGTAGAGGGACTTCTATGTTCATGAGCTAATTAAAAATTGCCAATTTGAAACTGCTTTAAAAGGTGGAGAGCAGGGTTTAAACACCCCAGCTGCTTCCATGCTTCCGGCATTAGCTCTGCAGAATAAAGCTAAAGTTTTGATTTTCATCAGGCTGGACTTTGACGGGCAGGGAGAAAGGGATGCAAAACCAGTTTTTGTCATTTGCATTTAGAGTGATGGCTTTCATACTTTGCTTTCTGTTGCCTTTTCCTTCTGCTTCTAGTCTGTCTTGGAAAGAAGGAAAGAGACAAGTAAAATTCCCAAGCAAACAAGTAACACATCTGGAATAACCTTGGCCTGTACCTAGTGGGAACGCCAGGCTTTGTGATCTGACGCACCACCAGGCTATGTGAGTTATTTCTAATTATTAATCATAAATTGTATGTGATTATTAATCCATATGAAAAATACACAGCTCTGCATGGCCTGCACACAGAGTCTGGTGCACTTTTGGAGAGGGCTGTGCTCTGAAGACAGGCATAAATCCCATGTCGCGGAGGTCTGGCAGTCAGACCCTGTACAGAGATGGGAATGACAAGCTACATGGATGCAACGTGGTCAAAGGGTTTCAGAGCAGTGTCTTTACCTGATGACAGCTGTGGCTGATACTGCTCAGACAGTAAACAAACTCAGATGAGTTGGTATTTTTTGTTTGTTGCGGGTGACTTGAGGCTGCTGTTTTCCTGGCTGTCACTTGGCGTAACTGTTCATTGACAGGCAGGCACTTGAAATTCCTCGGACTGTCCTGCAGTTTGTGCCTGCTGAGTTGACTGGCATTTCTTGCTGCTTTCTCCTCTGGACTACAGCACTTGAGCAAGGTGTCAAACTGCTGTTTAGGAGGGAGCCCACTGGTGACCACCAAGGGGCTCAGGAGTCGCCTAGGGCCAGCCAAGGGGTATTTTTGTCGCATCCTCGGAGGGCTGCGCCATAGGTGCAAGTCTGGTGCTGTCTAGCAAATAAGATTTAAGAAAAGAAGGAGGAAAATAGTTCTTGTGGTTAGGTAAGACTTCAGCTTTTCTTCCCATAGCCAAAGCCTTGGTTATCTAGACAAATGGACAGAAAACCCCAACGTATTTATGCCACTTAGCCTGTCAGCTAAACTTTAGTGTAAGAAGATGTTAAGGAGGAAAATATTTCCTTTGTCAGTTTGGATTCAGCACAGAGGAAAAAAAAATGCATTTTGAGAGTTGTGTTTGTGAATAGATAAGCCAGAAACGAACATGAGTGGCATTAGGAATGGCTCAACATGCAACTCAGCAGCAGGCGTAGTAAGAATCCTAAGAGTGGATTTGTATCCTTCTAATAATAAATTTGGTACATTTGCTTAAGTTCTGTTTGAAGTGTACAGGCATTAAATAGCAGTTCTGAATGAGGACAGATCTTTTTCCACAAATGATCACAATAGCAGAAATTTCAAAGGCTCCTTCTTTAAGTGGAGGGGTTTGGCTTTTTTTTTTTTTTTCATTACTTTTACTCATACTTAGGAATAAGAGTTTAGGATACTTAGGAGAAGAGATACTTGTTTTTTATGGCACAAGATGCTTTTTGTGTATTGCTCTGGACTGTAAATTCTCTGAAGGCTTCTCTCATGTTTTTTTCATACATAAATGGAAATTTAGCTGAGCTTTATTCATATGAAGGTCCTGGATGAAGCACCCTGTGCCTTAAAAAAGAAGCTGAATTATACAGGCAATCAAGAACTGAACTGTTCATGTAGACATTTGGAGAGAGGGAAATGGCGTGTGCAGGCTAGGGCATGCATTAATGTCTTGATTATCTACTGATATTGGTTTGTAAAGGTGACTCTTAATAGGATATATATTAGATAATTACACAATAGGTAAGAACACATTATGCTTGTTGCTACAGAGAAGGAATAAATGTCACAATAAATGTCACAACTGGATAGATACATTAACAACAACAGTTCAGATCCTGTTCAGGGAGTCCAAAGAAGGCTGCCAGCCTTTCTACTCTGTTTTTCCTGATTTGCAGAAAGAGGACAAGGGCTGAGAGAGCACTTGGGACTCCTCCGCAGGACAGCTATGTAAATAAAGCCTTTCTTGCAAATTATGGGCCTCAGTGCTACCAAAACTGTTCAGTTTTCTAGGTAATTGCATGATTCTAGTTACGCTTTAGGGATGGGATTCTGTTTTATTATGTTTTGGAGTAGAAATTGAGATCTGATCAGCAGATACAGTTGGACTTTTAAAATTCACTGATGATTACCATCTTTGCCTGTAAATGATTCTCTTTTTCTTCTTATACCAAGTAAAGATCCTCATCTCTAGTTGTTGTGTTGGGAGAGGTGAAGGTTTGCTTAACAAGTTGATATTGTTTTGCTCTGTAAAGGAGGGGGTTTGTAATTAAATAGTTATTGAATTAAACAGCACTTCCCACATATCTTGGCATGTGTTTGATCTGTTTTCAGTAGGGTTTTTTTTGGTGTGGCGCTTATAATAAACTGGGAAATCAACGAGTTTTTAATCACTTGGAACTACTTAAAAAGGCATGTTTCTCTCTTCTAAGTGTTTATGGGTTATAGTCTATTGTAGATATATAATTTGTGTAATTAATAGCTTTTTGTCTATGTCTCTCAGTTCAGTTAGCTGAGGTGTATGTGCACATGTGTGCAATCTATGCATCGTGCTGATACCTGCTCTATGAGGATAATTTTGCTTGCTCTTCCTTAAAAGAGGGACTTAGGCTGTTTCATAACAAACCTCAGTACCGATGCTTCATAGTCTTGGAAAAAGTGATGTGCAGCTGTGAAGAGAGCTCTGCAGGCCCACACCAAATGCAACAGACTTGGACCTCCATGCCAAGCCTTGCATCTCTCAGTTCAGGGGTCTCTTGTCCTAGCTCTAGATCCAAGAGAGGAGGGAGAAAAGGAGGGGTACAGGCAGGCAGCAGAAGGGTTGGAGGAGAGGGATCCCAAATTCTGTCTCCCTCTCTGAAGGAGAGGATACCTGCTTTTCAGGAATTAGGAACTTAGTGGTGTGTGACAGAAGCATGAAACATGGCCCCTTGATGGTAACAAGTAACTACATCCTGCTTTCAGTACCAAGAAGACTGTCCAGAAAGTCACACAGTCATTTTTGGAAGACACTCTGTTGTCTTCTCACTGGCCTTGTTACAGGAAGAGGGGAAAAAAGTAAAAGGGTGAATGTGCCACCAGACATGCTGGAATATTTGCTTGTGCTTCAGCACTGCCCACAGAGCTGCCTGCTAGCTCTCAAGCTGATCTCTTACATTTTGCATCTCTTCAGTCACCTGTTTTTAAGGTGGCAGCCTCCAAAGAAATTCTGAGAGAGTCAAATGTGGAGCTAATCGTTTAGACTCCATGAGTTACTTGTGAAGGAAGCAGATGTCTCTTACTCGTCTTTTTTCTAGCTCACCCCCCCCCCCCACCCTTCTTCACTGTGTCTCTCCTGCTGACTTTGTTGGAGGGGGATGTGGTGTAAAAGCTTGAGGTTTGGCACTAGCAGGAAGTTGATGTGGCATGGAAAGAAAACACTGTGTACTATGTGCATTGTAAGATAAACACTGTTATCAGCTCCTACTTCAGTGCTGTTCAACCTCTGTTCATCCAAATTTCTGCTAGGAGCCATGCTAGAAGTCCCAGAGCTCTGTTCTCCTGTGTGGGAGAAGAGTTGGGGCTCCTTGTCCTCGCAGTGATGCTCATGGCCAGTTTTCAAAAAGATGTGAGCCCAGCAGCTGGTCGCAGCACGGATGGGTTGTCACTGGCTGCTGAGGAACAGCATGAATTGTGTCCATATCCCAGGGACTGGGTTTAGAAATGCGTAGGTTTATTTTACTCCCCCCACCAGAGTGTTATTAATTTAATTGCTCTTCAGTTTCTGAAGAATTTTGGAGGGGGCAGAAAGGGGGTGGAAAGATCTATTTTAATCAGCCCTCTTCTTTAATTCATGTCTTGTTCGTGATGTATTTTTACCAGAAGCACTTTGCGATCCAAATGCCACTTCTAAATGTCATTTACTTGAATAAAAAAGTGTAATTGCATTTCCAAGTGTGGCATAAGCTCTGAATCACAAAGTGCTGTTTGAACAGCAGCTTTCCTCTGACAGGAGGGAAGGTTTATGAAGTCCAGGGTGTGCTGTAATACAAGTGTAGCAAAAATACTTGAACCCACTTGTTTGCAGGTTTTCCTATCTCCCATTAGGCTTTTTACTAGGGGCATACCTACTAATAAATCCCCTATGTTAAATAAAAATGGATGAACACTATTTGATTATCTCATGTTCTCTGGTTTTGATTGACATCACTAAGCCAGTGCTTCCCAGCTCTCCTTGAAGAACAGTTGCTCATGCACTTGTTAACTATATGCCTTGAAATCGGGTTTGTTGGGCTCCAGTAGGTTCTTCTTTAGGATTAATACCATCAAAATACATTTTTCAAAAGATTGTTTTGTTCAGCTTAAAATCTGATGCAGAGCTCTCATCTTTTTGCTTGCAAAAGAGCTAAAGAAAGAAAAGTTGCATTCACATGTATTTCTGGTACTCCATAAAGCGAAGTAAGTCATTTTAACAGATGGGACCAACTCTCATTTTTTATAGTCCCAGTTTGTTCAAAATCAAAAGAGGAACCGTATAGTCATTTTAAGTAATGAAATGAAAGTCTGTTGCATCTTCCTTTTGGTACTGTATATTTAAATTGCTGTTAATTAATTTCATTTGAATCACACAGCGTGAAAATGTAAATCCAAAATACCCACTGATCCGTGAGCTGGACAACATTTGTAAGCCTTCAGGTTCCACTCTAGTTAGCAGAAGGTTTGGTTATTTACAGCCTACTGAGGGTTTTTTTTTCAATGCCGATGCCTTTATCCTAAAGAAGAGACAGGAAAAAGTCGCAGTAGCTTGATTCTGCCAGGAATGTTGCCTGTTACTGATTCTCAGTTGTGATTCTCTAGGTAGCAGCTTGAGTGCTTACAAAAAATGTTCTTGGTGTCCATCAGCAGCAAGTCCTCCAGGACTCTCCTGGAGGTTCCATGAGCTATGGAATTTTCAAACCTTACAGATGATATTTGCCTATCTACTACTTGGCATCAGTACTAAATGTTTCCTGCAGCGTCAGATTTTCAGTCTGTTTGGTTGTGAGTGCATGTCTTGCTTTTGCCTCCTTGGCGTGTGCAGGCATAACCCTGGTTGTGCTGGAGGGGGGCATGTTAGTGCTGCCCTTGGGTAGAAGCTGACAGAAGACCTGCCTGTCGTGTGTTCACCCCCAAAGCTTCTCCAATTACCTCTTTTAAGTTCATTAACACCTTTTCATTTACAGCTCTTAACCTGCCTTTCATTCATGGCAGAAATGAGGTCCAGGGCTTGCCTCCCAACAACTTACGTACAACATCCTGTAATAAAACTTGTTTAAACAACAGAATATTGGGAAAGGCCAAATATCAGCAGCACTTTGTATATACAAATATATAAAACAGTGCTTGTAAAAATGTACGTGTAGCTGTTTATCTTGTTGCCAAGGTTGGGATTCATATGTGATTCTTTGACTGGATAGTTGTCCACAGTGCATGGGCTTAACTTCCTTGAAAAATCCTCTTAAATATCCTGTTAAAGCCATGAGGGACAGAAGGTCAACTGACATAAAACTATGCTGAACTAGTAATTCCCTTTGTGGACTCCTTGGAGAAGTATCGTTTCAGCCTTCTCTGGGGATGCCTTTATAAAAACTTGAGTTTTTTAAGTTTTGTACTAAATCAGTAACTAAATAATAGAGCAGCTGTTGATCATAAACTTTGGGAATTTCCTACAGTCAAATTTCAGCCAGAGGATAAACTTCTCACTTTGAGAGATTTGTTGTGTTTTGCCTTTGAACAGTTGCTTTGGTATCAGTCTTCCTGTGACTCCATTGTAACCACATACCTAGCCTTTGCTGTGTGGAGGAAGGCTTGGAAATGTAAATCATGTGCATGCAAAAACCTTGAAACTTGAAAAAATAAGTATATAAGATAGATATATATATATAGTATATAAAAAATACCTGTTACATTTAATGTTTTGTGTTTCATTTGGAGTGGTATCATACTTGGATATTTTTTCTTCTTGTAAGAAAGCAAATAGAAACAAGTGTTGCAAAACAGTAACAAGCTTTTTTTCCTCTCTCTTTTTATCCCTGTTCTAGGAAGGCATGAGGTGCGGTCCTGGACATCAGCCACCAAGCAATCCTTGTGTCTCATGTGGCAGAAAGTGAAAGTGCAGCTAACGCTAAGCATGTCTTTCCTCGTTGCTGTTTTTTGGTATTGCAGAAGGCTATACAGCTTTATAGCCCAGCTACTGAAAAGGTAGGTTTTTCTTACGAAGACTTTAATCTTCCCCGCTGTTGCTTACTTCAGTAAATATTGACCTTTGACAACTCCTCTTTGACACCTGTTTTATCATTTGGATTTCAGGTGGAGCAACTACCTTCAGAGAAAACTCATAAGTAATCTTTCTGTTGTTATTCCATGTTCATTAACACCGCCCCCGCCCCTGCAACTGCCCTTTAGATGCAGAACAGCAAAAGGTAACTAATGTGTGAATTAATCTTGATTCAGGGAATCTCAGTGTCCTGACAGAAGTTGATCTACTTGGTTACAGTGCAAGAGAATGGAAAGGAGAAACAAAGCAGGCCAAACACATGAGGGAGGTAAGAGTTAAATTTTAGTCTCTGGTAAGGCTAAACAGCAAGATAAGGGAGTTGTGAGAAAAAAAAAAAAAAAAAAGCAGATATTTTTCAAAAAGCTGGAGTTGGGTCCAAATGATGAATAGAGTAAGGATCCAACTTTGCCATGTCAAGTGCAGGAACACAGCAATGCCAAAAGTGCTCAGAACAATGCACCACAAGGCCAAAAGTCACTTGGAGGAACAAATAACAAAAGATAGCAAAACCTTTAATAAACTTGCAAACACATACTGGATAACAAGCCTTTCATAAAATCCACGAACCTTTTAGATGATCAGAGCTGAAAAGGAGACTCTTCTATTTTGAGCAGCCAGTGGTTATATTGGGTAGAAGTTATCACAGTAAGGAGCACATTTTAGGATGAGGTCTCATGACCAGCCAACAAACCTGTTTGCCATCCCAAGAGGGTCAGTCCCTTGCTTGTCTTGTCTGTCCCTTTTTCTCACCTCATTCTAGCTAAGCAGCCTCTCTCCCTCTTTAGTGCTGACTCTTACATCTTCTGCTGGATGTGGTTCACCAAGCTGGTGAGCTAATACACCAGGTCATCCTGAAGGAACCTTCTGGGAGCCACCCAAGGTTGCTGACGTAGCAGGAAGGTCCCCCAGCAAGATGAATTCAGTAGGCTTGCTATCGTAGCTAATGGAAAGTCAGACTAGAGGAGCCTGTGCAGCTGAGAAGTGGTGTTAGGGTGGGGTGAGGAAGCAACTGAGTTGAAAGAGGACCAGGGACCAAGACCAAGACCATCATCCCAGCCCCTTCAGAAAGCAAACCATAAGACTGATGCAGCAGCCTGTGGAAGTGTAAAGTCTTCTTTCTCATTTTCTGCCAGTTTCTTGCTCTGAGTTGTCTCAACACAGGCGCAGATGAGAGGCAGAGGTAATGCAGAGGGAATACAGGGAGTGTGTAGCTGGAAGAAGGACCGTCTGCTGCAGCACAGGGCTGCCAGGTCTGCCCAGCCTTAGGTCACCATTGACGATGGATTCAGGTCAGTGTAAGGAGGTGTTTTTGCCAAAAAGGAGTTTTCTCCAGATGCCGGTGCCTGCCCTTTTGCTGCTCCACTCTATGTGTCAGCACAAATTGTGAAGTGGTCGAGGTTAAAGCTATTACAGCAAAGAAGTCTTTGCAGACCTGCTCTAATTTGGTTGACCTTGTGAATGTTTATGCTAGCAACAGTGCGGAGAGTGGAGCAAGTTGCTGGGATTGGAGACAGGACAGAATCACTCTTAAGGGGCAGTGCCAGTTTAAGGTGTTTACAAAAACCACGGTGTTGGAACATTTTTGTGTATATAAAACTTAAAAATATACTTTCTCATTCCCCTAGCTCCCTCTTACGAGTAGTTTGGAATTGGACTCTAATCAACATGGATTTTGTCCAAGATTTACAAATTTTATTGCCAGGTTTCTTTTTGGTCTTTTTCTAGGCATATGAAGAATTATTTCGGAGCTGTCATATAAAATACCTGCGACAAGTCAGAAGGGACAACTATTGTGCACTAAGAGCGGTGCTGTTTCAGATATTCAGCCAAGGCATTCCTTTTCCATCATGGATGAAGGAGAGAGATATATTGAAGGTAAAGTTCACTTCCTAAATGAATATGATTCAGGTAACCTTGCACTGCAGAAGGAAGCTTTGTTCAATGTGAAAACTGGCATGTCTGCTATGGAAGTAGAGGAGAATCGTTATCAGAATTTAAAGAGGAGTTTTTCAGACTGCACTTAATTGAAAAAGTGTTCCTGATCTAAACATACCAATGTGAAAATGAGTTCAAATGGTAAAAAAAGCAAAAGAAGTCGATGGATAAATGTTACTGTTGTCCTGCTAGATGTCACTCCCTTAACACAAAATGATATTTGAATCATCCTCCTCATCCACATCCGTGCAAAGTCCAGTGGCTCACTTGGGAGCTGCTGAGTGTGTTTGTTGCTGGAGCAGTAAGAATACTGCCTGGGGCTCCAGGAGCAATGGCAGGGATGTGGGGGGGGGGCTGTGGCTGCTGCCTGTGGGGTCATATGTGCAAACTGGAAGGTGCTTGTAATCCTAAATACCTCACTGATTTTGGATGTATTCAACTTTCCCAGAATGTGAGTTATATATTTTGCCTAGAGCATATTTTCTTCTTTTCTGTTTGGCTCCATTTAAAGAATTTCCTAAGGATTTGGCACTCAAATGGAGCCTCCTTCTTAATGTTTGAGTTGTTCTGAGGCCCACTTATTTTTGTTCTTTGAACTGTACAACCAGAGGATAGAACCACGTTGTAAATTAAAATATTAAAATGTGCGTAGACAAGTTCATATAACTTTATCTTCGATTTGTTTTGTGTGCTTTTTTTTTTTTTCCCCCTCACCCCAGCTCCCTGAAAAACTTTTGTATTCTCAAGGTTGCAACTGGATTCAGCAATACAGTTTTGGGCCAGAAAGATACACGGGTCCCAGTGCCTTCAGTAAATTGCGCAAATGTATGGAGACGTTAAAGACAAATGTGAGTATCTGGGAGATGGTTGGGGGGAACAAAAGCACTGAGAAATGGGTTGAGGCAGAGTTAGGGAACTCCCCCTGGGTACATGTTTCTAGGGCAGTTGGCCTCCCTTCCACGTCCCAAGAGCTGAGCTGTTGGGAAGGCCATCACCTCTCCTGCAGAGGAATCAAGCTTTTGGGGATTTACTAAGCTGCGTACTCGAGGTACTGCAAGCTGGGGAAGCCATCCTCCTGACAGCTGTTACTGTGTGGCTAGTTGCCCTTGCCATCAAGTGGTTCCTGCAGTATCTCGTTTTGATTAAAAATAACAACATGCTGTATGAGATCCTCCTGGATTCCTTCCCCAAATGGGAGGAAACAAACGAACAGGGCCTTTTCTTCTCAACTTATTGTTTTTCCTTTGCTCCCATCTCCATGAAATGTTTTATTTATTCAGTTCTGCTGTAATTTCTCCCTTTATAAACCAAAGCACTTGATTACAAAGACCTGTCAGCCTGCTCTGCTCAGCACGGCCAGATTGCCTGCACCCCCAACCACGAGTATAACTCACATTTACATACTTAAAACTTGGGGTGTTTTAGCAGCCCCAAAGCCTTCTGAAGCAGAGATACAAAATCAACCTGACAAGACCTTGCACCTTCCTTGAGCTCTCTGGGGTTTCTGCACGTCTGCAGTCGTGTGAGCTCTGAACTGTTGCTGTTTGCTTTGCCGTAAGCTGCCCCAAGTACACAACCACTCTCTCCTCCCCATCGTGCTTTGTGTGTTCTCCTGGATCACAGCCGTCAAATGGATACTGGCATTTGCTCAGCTCCAGGATTTTGGTCAGTTACGTTGAAATGCTTCTCTGAAGGCATCTGTTACCAGGTACACCAGACCAGGTACACCATTTTAAATTCTACAGTACACCATGGTTCTGGGTTGTCTTACCACAGCCACAACAGCTTATTTTACTGATACACATTTAAGCTAGTTACTTTTATGGAGCCCTGCGTATATGAGACACAACTCTAGTTTTAAATGCTATTATCACTGATAATAATTGTTAAAGAAAAAAACAGTGAACTACAAACAGACTTATTTAGCTCTAGAAACAAAGCATTAGTAGTGAAAAGAGGGAATTAAAATAGAGACCTGGTCCTTTTTCCTTGCCTGCACCCTTCCTGTGCCATAGAGACAGCTGCCTGTGTTCTTGAGACATGCCCAGTGGTGCTTGTGCGCAGTTACCTTTTTCTTCTGATTGCTCTTTGCATTTGCCAATGTTGGGTTGCTTGGCTTTTGTTTTTAACTCATTGTGTTTAAGCTGATATTGCTCCCTTAGCACAAAGCATTTAAGCTGGATATTTGTCCAGAAAAACGTTCCAAGTCAGCCCAGTGAACAAATCTGTACAATTAACAAATTGCCGCGGAGCAGCTGTATGATGCGTTGTGCTGTTATTGGCATGAGGCATGAGCTCCCAACTTCATTTTATTTTTATAAAGATGCTGTTTGGCCAATGAGATGGATTTTTGCCTCTTTTCACTAACAGGGCTCTCCACTGCCTTTCGCAGCTCCATTGTCACCTGGTGGGCTGCTGCCTGCAGATGGGGTTGTGCCTGGGCTGTGTTGGTTAATAGCCTATTAACTTAGGCTTTTCACTGAGGTAGTAGAGGTCCTGTAGCAAAGGCATGTTAGTGGTTCATCCACTTGATCTTATTTTTAACCTGTAAAGAAAGGTTTCAGGAATGCATGACGAGATGGGGGATCTGGTTTTAGCTTCAGTTCACAGTTGATGGTCACTTCGACGTATAAATGATATAAGCACAGAATTAACCAAAATTCATTTGAATTCCACTCATTGAGCATCATCTCTTATTGTAGTCTTGAGAAACCTCTCAGTTCCAGATGACTCTCTTTAGCCACTGTGTTCAGGACTGGCTGCTTTAAGCTTTCTGATTTGGTACCTGGCCCAACATTGTCTCCTGGACAGCCCATTTTCTGGGTATGAGCACTGGCTTTTGAACCCTTTAGAGCAACAGAAACCTGGCTTTTGATTCCTCTAGAGCAACCTTTTTATCTCGGGAGCTCTCGTTATCAGCTGTGAGCAGAACCAAGAAATTCCTACCCTGTTCATGTCCCATGCATGTCTTTGTCTTGTGCAGCCAACTTACCTTGACCTCTTGAAGCAGGACACACTAAAGACAAATGTGTACCCTTCATAATACCATTCTGGCTCATCCATTTTGTTGTATGGGCTCCTTTTTAAGTGACATGGTTCTGAACTGGGCTCAGCATTTAAAGAATTCAAGCTAGGGCAGCTTTAAAGTATAGGGTGCTGTAGAGGAAAATCACAGAGTTTTGGAAGCTTTAAGTTAAAAACAAGAGTCATCACTTAATGTAACCTTTGTTTATGGCTTAGTCTGTATGTGTGATGCACCCACACAGATTTCTTGTAACTTACTGAGGTTTTTTTGGTGGTTATGGTGCTTTCAGACTCTTTACTGACAGCTATACCTGGATTTTCTGCAGTGGTGACTGGTGCAGGGGAATCACATTTGCTTTCTCATAGACTGTCATTAGTATCGAGATGCTTGGAGCTGTCTGTAGCAAATAGGTCCAGTTGGATAAACAGAAACTGAGATGTCTAAGGCTTCAGATTTCACTGCAGATCAAAAAGAGCCACCTGCTTATTTGCACCACCAACTGGCTACAATAATGGTGTGGTACAGACTGGCAATTGTTCCTGTTTTGGAATCTCTCATGTTAAATAGAATTCTGAATCATTTGATTAATATTCTTCTGTGCGCTTTCTAGTGGGCTGAAATAAGTGGCACTAAAGATCATGAAGAAAGAGGAAACATGTGTAATACACTTTTTTCGGATGAGAGCAAGGAGCACAAACTATATGAGGCCATAAAATTCATCATGCTCTACGAAGTTGTCGAAGCCTATGAGCAGATAAAGAGCAGGGAAGAACCCATACACAACCTTTTCAGCCTTCTCCTTGCTCGTGATTCTTCGTCTGACCCTTTGAGTTTCATGATGAATCATCTGAACTCCATAGGTGACTCTATTTGCCTAGACCAGGTAATGATATAAATGAAAAATACATCACAAAACTTACTCCCATCTCTGATGCGATTAGGTGAATGTAACATATATCATCTGTGATAGCTGGCCCATATCTTTTCTTTCTTTGGGATGTGGGGAACTGGACTGAGGATAGTAATTTATCTTCTAGGATAACAACTGTAGTAGAGTAAAATACAGTGGGCAGTTTTCTGGATGGACCAGAAATAAATGCTGCAAGCTATCAGTGAGACATAGTTTAGAACAATGATACCTTTGATATCTAAAATAATTTCAGATTATGCAGATTTCACCTGGTTTTTTTGCTTTTCCTGTCCCACCATGCCAAACCCTCTATCATCATTCTCTTTTTTCCCCCTCTCTTTGGTTCCCATTAGATCTGATGTCTATTAAGGCTAGGTAATGAGAACTCCCATTAACTGTTCACCTTTATATGTTAAGATTTTTTTTTTTTACAATTTTATATTTAGTGAGGAATTAAGTACCGACATCTAAGCTCCCCACTGCCAGTCTGCAAATAGTTCCACTTTCCAATGGGCGAAGTTATTTTTTTGTAATCAATTTCAGTTACTGAGTCAACTGTTGCATGTTGCAGTCACCTTCAGGAGCAGTTTGATTATAACTGGACAAATTCTGCTCTGACTATGCCCAGGGATATGAGCTTTTTCCAAAGCATTTTTCCAGATTAAGCAATCCTTTGCAAGAAGTGTCAATGAAGATGCCAGTTCTTCAGTTTCGTATACAGGAAGTACAAGGAAAATTTTTTCCTTTTCTGTTTGCTTCTCGTTGCAAGTGATCACAAGGTGGCAGGCTTCCCATTTTTCAAGGTGTATCTGTCTTTTAATAATAACTAGTCCCTTCTTGCTCACCACTAAGCTATGTGAGCTGGCTTTGGGAGCAAGTTATGTGTGGTGTCAGGTGGAAGAGGGATGTTTCCAAAGTGTCAGGCATTAACCAGAATCGTCTCTCCATGCAAAAAGAACAGTAGAAGGACTGTTGAAACATCCTCACTTTTCTTACTCCACTTACAAAAAGACCCCTTTTATTCCTTGTCTACTCTTGAAGCTAGATGACTTGCCTTAATTTGCATTATCTTTGGTTTAGTTGCCTAAGTCTAGAAATAAATGTCTTACAGACTTCTTTCATCTTTAGGTTGAACTGTTTCTTCTTGGATACTTACTTGAAGTAAAGATAAGAGTTTACAGACTGCATAGGTTTAATACTGAGGAATTTCAAGTAAACTATCCAGATGAATACCGAAGGGAATGGAATGAGATTTCTCTCCTGACCGAGGATGACCGCTACTATAACATCCCCCTTTTCAGAACGTGAAGGACCAGTGACTTTTTTCCTTTGTATAGTATAGTGAGTGACCAGTTCCAGTGAATTAGGTTTCTAATCGGCAGCAGTAAGATATTGAGAATACTCGTTAATGATTACAAAATGATTTATGCGTTTATTGTGTAAACATTTTGCTTTCCCATTGCAGCTCAATTCACCATCAGTCAGCCATAAAACCCATAAAATATATTGCTATACTGTATGGGGGGAAAAAAATGTCATATTTGAGGGCTGTCAGACAAAAAAAGATTGGATTGTGTGGCAAAGAAGGCAAAAGTAATGCTGGGTTTTCCATTGCTAGCCTGAGGGTTTACTCTGACATCTCTGGATGGATTAAACTCAAATTCGTAAGGCAATTGCCTTTCCCTCCTCTGTCTCTAGCTGGGGAGGATGAATTGAAGAGGAAGCAACTCTTGAGGCTTATACTCCAAGGTATTAAACTTGCATTGCTTCGGGGTTACCTAGGATGAGAGGATGTAAACTGGGGCCTCCGTGTAGCTGCTTCCAATCCCATTTGGCTTCTCCTCTTGCTGGAACTGCTCCCTGCAGGGATGGGCAGAGCAAGCAGCTGCAGGGTGTACTGTCGTCAGACACATGAAATTAAACTGTCTGCATTCAGCACTGGTATCTGAAGGTGAAGAAGTGTTCTACAAGGGGGAAAAACACACAACACATACACGAGAATCCTGGGCCAGAGGAACAGAAGATCGGCTTTATAACTGAGGGAAATACATAAGCTTTCTCAACGCTGGAAAAGGGCAGTATTAATTAATAAGATGCCATAGAGTTAGACCCGGTAGCTGCCTATGGTTTTTGTCAACTTGTAAATCCTTTAACGGCTGATTTCAGTATTACCTGCCAAGATTTCCTTTGCAAGCGATCTGAGAAAGCTGTGCACGGAATACATTCGCAAACACTGCATTTTCAGAAAACATTAATTTTTTATGCATTATGTAAATTCAGAAGTGTGTCTAGATGTTTTATTCTCTGAGCATATATTAGTCTCCTTGCATAAGATTCATATCTTCAGTTTAGACCTCAATGTTTGAAGAAGTCTGTCCAGGACAACTAAATGAGACCGACCTTATTACGTGGAACGTTTTCCCCAGTTCTCTTTTCTAAAAGAATCTGTTGTGGTTTTATTATTTTAACACTAAAGGATCTTAATTTGAAGAAATATTAAAATTATGTAGGACATCTGGCAAAATATTTGTGAAATGCTTACTATCTCATAGGCGTAGTGTTGTGTCAAAGAAAGTGGGATTTATTAAGAAACAAAGCCTCTCATTTCTTTTATCCTAGACATATGGGGACAAGCAAGTTTGTTTTTTAATTCCTGCAGGAGAAAATACAACCCAGTAACAAAAATGTGAACAGGGCCTGCAGGAGCTGAAGCAGTTGCATGAGGTAATGAAATGGTAATGCTTGGAGTGCACAGAGAGTGCTCAGTTCCTTTGTGTAAAGGAAAATTATTTTATCCCTTACAGTCCTTTTATTTGTATGTATATATATTTATAAACACAAACACCTGAGCTCTGTATTGTAACAGTTTTGTTTCCGGCAAGTTTTTCTGAGTTCAAAGTTTTGTTCAATAATTTGTAGCTTTTAATTAACATGGTTTGATACTTATAATAATTTCATCTCATCAAAACCTGCATATCAAATGCTTTATTTATTAAAAGAAACTTTTTTTCACTGAATTAAATAATTTGCCTATTTTACATTTGGTTCTGCTCTGCATGGGGAAATGTTATAATACCTGAGAATAGGGTACTGCTGTCTGTTTTGTATCAACAGGAATATTTACCGCTATCAATAAACTTGTCTGTATTTTGTTCTTGTTTTTGGTACAAGCAGACATACCAAAAAAAGGATGTATTTTTATAGCAGGCTTTTAGGGTTTGCATATTATTTGTGAATAAGATACAAAAGCATTACAGCTGGAAGTGTTAATTGTCAAAATGTATGTTTTTGTAACCTTGAGCATATTAATAGTGGGGGGAGGGGTTAATAAAGAGCTAACACAGACAGCGGAATTCATCTCACCAATTTGGATGTTTGCATCTCAACTAGGTCACCTTGGACTCTCTGCCCTGTCAGTGGAGAGCAGTGGTGTGCAGCCAGTCAGAGGAGCGGGTCTCCTGCAAGGCTCTGGTTCTCCTCACCAACTGTAGTGGGAGCTGGCAGTGATCAGCATAAATGTCTGCTCTAGGTGACCAAAGTTAGGTAGGATTAATTTTGTCCCAAGAATCCAGAAAGGACATGTTGGCTTATCAGATGTTGGACGTGCTAGCTGAATCATGACAGGAACAAAAATGGGATGTGAAGAAAGAGAAACTTCAGGTGAGGATAACTGCAAGTCATAGAGATAAATGCAGAGCATACTCTGTGTAAGATCTTAAGAAACACTGAGACAAGTTCGGAGCTGTACATCCCTTGGCCAGGGATGGAGCAGGCAGCCTTGCAGAAGCTTTTTTAGACACATCAGAAACAGGAGGTGGTGCAGCTCACTAGGACAGGAGATAAATTCAGAAAACTTACCTCCCTGGGGCTTGGCTGATTTGCATCTCTTTCCATCAACCACAGAGCTATGTGTCAGCCAGGACTAGTGGGTGAGGAGGATGGCTGGGGCCTTGCTGGGACCTGTGGCATGGGGTTGTGCGTGCTGGTCAGTGCTGGTGGGAGGCAAAACTGGAAAACATGAAAGAAACAAGGTGCATCCAGGATGCTTTGATCTTCCAGCATATCCCAATTTTGCGTAATTCAAAGGTTAATGCCTTGGGAAAGTATTTAACCAAAACATCTTTTTCAGTGAGGTGTTTGGCCATAGATCTCTTTATTGAATTGTGGAGGCAACTACTTTGAATGCATTTGTGCAAGTTTGTGTGCAGCAACTGCTGAATCTATAGCACATAGAGCAGCCAATAACGCCTTCTGTCCTTTAAGCCACATTTTTCTGTTCAGCTGAATGCCTTCCACATGGTGGTAATTTTCAGGATCGTGATACACTGTATCTTACAAATGTACAAAATGATCCGTCTTTGTGTTCTTTCTACCTATCCAGTAGATGGAATCCAGGCACCAGAAAACGTAATTCAGTGAGCTCAGCTCTCCTGGCAATTCTTTGATTACCACACTTTTCCAGATGATAGTGGTGGGTTGGCCTCGGCCAACAGCCAAGCACCCAAAAAGCCGCTCGCTCACCCTCCCCCACTCCAGTGGGATGGGGGTGAATAGGGGAAGAACAGGATGAAGAAAGCTTTTGGGCCAAGATGAAGACAGGGGAATCACTTGCCACATGCTGTCACAAGCAAAACAGCCTCAGCTTGGAGAATTTAACTTAATTTGTTGCCAAGTAGCATAAATATTACTTACTGATTTGGGTATTGGGGAACAAAGACAAACATTGAAACACCTAGGGAAAACCTGCCCCTCCTTCTTTCTCAGGCTCAGCTTCAGTCCAGACCTCTCTCCTCTCCTTATCAGCACAGATCACACTCAGTCCCCTCAGTGAGGCAATGAGCAGCACAAGCAGGATTGTGGTTAGGATGTAGTGATTTCTCTCTGCCCTTCTAAATTTCTTACTCCTTTCCTAATCTTCTGTGTGAGTCCTTCACAGGCTGCAGTCGCCCCTCCCAAGGGTGTACCTGCTCCAATGTTGGGCTGGGATCTGTAAGTTCTAAAACTCTTGGGAAGTTACATGTTAATTACTAATTTTATAAAAGTCTGTTCATCTCAATATAGATTCTTTCCATGCTACTGGAAGGAAAAAAAAAAAGAAGTAAGTCTATGTTTTGGTTGTCTTCCTTCTTTGCTTCCTGAATGTCTTATGCACCTGTATTTCTACAGAACTTGGATTAGAATAGAGCAAAAGAGTCTGGAGGAAGGGTCTCAGGAGCTAAGTTTAAAATCAATCCTGCATGGAAAAAGGGTATTAGCAAAGTTTTTCTTGCCTTCCTTAATAACATTTTTAGGACTATGGCAGCACAGAAGAGGAATAGTGATTTCTTGAGTTTTTGCAGACTGTAACAGGAGGTAATGAGCGTTAGAGAAGAGATGGAGTGATTCTGGCCCTAACACAGGAGATACATGGGAGCTCAAGTCATGAAAAAAAGCCAGGCTGATAGCAGTGTAAGGAAGAATGTACAGAAGAGGCATGGCTAGGAGAAGTGAGCAAGTTCATGGAAGAAAACCTAGCAAGCCCATGGATAGATTGTGTGTCTGAACTGCCAGTTCTGGAGATGGGAAAATTTTCCAGTGTAATATCCACAAAAGGCATACTTGCTGCTTTTCTGCTGCCTAAAACATGACCCATGGATAGATCACACCTACCATAATTTAAGCTTCTGTCAGTCACCCTTTCGAAGAGGAGGACTTCACTGTTATGAGTGTTCTCCAGAAGTAGAGAGATGTTTCTTGCCTTTCCTGTATTGATCGTTTCACCTAAGACTTCCTCTTGTTCGTGGGCTGAGTTCCTCCATTTGGATGGCATTTACAGCACTTCTGTTGCTGCAGCAGCAGGGATGATACACCCAAGAAACACTTCTGCCTCCTTCTGTTAAGGCTTTGAATGAGACATGAGTGAAACCACCTGCTCTTGTTTAACAGGCTGTGAAAAACCCATCTCATCAGGAAGTATGGCAGATCAAATTGGACCACACATCCGTCTTTGGGGTCACCAAAGGTATATTTAGGGAAATGTTCCTGAACTCTATCATCTAAGTGAGCAGAAAAGGCAAGCACTTAAAAGGCTGTAAACTATTCCGTGCTTAGCTTTCCGGAGAGTCTTTGTATTGTAGAGCCAACTATGGTTGCCACCAGGTCAATGGTTGTTAGAAAAACTGTGGGCACCCAGACAGAGGCCCCACGTAAGCATGTGGGTGTTCAGGCCTCGGGCTGCAGAGAATGCCAGAGCCTGGCACTGGCCATGGAGGGTAGTGGAAGTGACACTTGTGTCCGATGTGACCAGGTGAGCGATCTGCTCAGCCTGGTGGCTGAACTGAAGGAGGAAGTAGAAAGGCTGAGGAGCATTAGGGAGTCGGAGAGAGAGACAGATCGGTGGAGTCACGTCCTGAATGGCGAGCAGCAAGCTCTGCAAAGAGCTGAATATCCCCCCACCTCTGGCCATCAGGCAAAAGGGGGGGACCGAAAGGATAGGGAAGAGTGGAAGCAGGTGCCTGCCAGGAGAGGAAGGAAAATCCCTGCCCGGCCTCCCTCACCTGCCCGGTTGCCCCTGCAAAACAGGTATGGGGCTCTAGACAATGAGAGCCAGGCAAAGGAAGAGTCAGTGGAGGGT
This sequence comes from Trogon surrucura, assembly GCA_020746105.1. Lineage (NCBI taxonomy): Eukaryota > Metazoa > Chordata > Aves > Trogoniformes > Trogonidae > Trogon > Trogon surrucura. Next base: position 80,395,723 of record CM036619.1, read on the forward strand.
TCACCCATAGGGCTGTCTAGGGTGAGTCGCTCGGATACACGCATTAGGACTTCTTCATCTAAGAAAAAAAGGAGGGTAATTGTAATTGGAGACTCCCTCCTGAGGGGAACAGAGGGCCCTGTCTGCCGCCCTGATCCGACCCACAGGGAAGTCTGCTGCCTCCCTGGGGCCCGATTAGGGATGTTATCAAGAAGCTTCCTGGTCTGGTCAAACCCACGGACTATTACCCGCTTTTGGTTATGCAGATCGGTAATGATGAGATAGTAGAGAGACGACCAGAAGCAATCAAAAGGGACTTTAGGGCACTGGGGCGGATGCTAGAAGGATCAGGCGCACAGGTTGTGTTTGCCTCTATTCCTTCAATTATGAGGGAAAATAGTAGAAGGTTTGACAAAGTGCAGCAGATTAATACTTGGCTAAAGGGGTGGTGCCAGCAGTCTAGCTTTGGATTTTTTAACCATGGGGAGATCTACAGGGCACCTGATCTACTGAAACAAGCTGGGGTTCAAATGACACAAAGGGAAAAAAGGATCCTTGGTCATGAGCTGGCGGGACTCATAGAGCGTTCTTTAAACTAGATATGAAGGGGGATGGGGTTATAGCTGGGATTGCGGTGGGGCAGTGCTCTAGAAATTATGAGGACCGGGTGGCCTTCCATCCCCCTAGGGTGAGATCAGTGTGCTCAGCTTGCTCCCTGAAATGCTTATACACCAATGCACGCAGCATGGGGAATAAGCAGGAGGAGCTAGAAACCTGGGTTCGGGCAGGAGATTATGATCTGGTGGCAATTACAGAGACATGGTGGGACAGCTCACATGACTGGAATGTGGTCATGGGTGGCTATGTCCTTTTCAGGAAAGACAGGCCAGCCAGGCGAGGTGGTGGAGTCGCTCTTTACGTGAAAGAGCAACTACAATGTCTTGAATACCATCCAGGCATGGATGAGGAGCAAGTTGAGAGTGTATGGGTTAGAATTAAGGGGCAGGCTGGCAGGAGAGATACTGTCGTGGGTGTCTATTACAGGCCACCAGATCAGGGTGAGGAAGTTGATGAGGCCTTCTACAGGCAGCTGAGAGCGGTCTCACAATCACAGGCCCTGGTTGTCGTGGGGGATTTTAACTTCCCTGATATTTGCTGGAAGGACAACTCAGCCAGCCAGCCACAGTCCAGGAGGTTCCTCCAGTGCATCGATGATAATTTTCTGATGCAAATGGTGGAGGAGCCGACTAGGAGAGGAGCACTGCTGGACCTCATCCTCTCTAACAAGGAGGATCTGGTTGAAGCAGTAAAGGTTGAGGGCTGCCTTGGCTGCAGTGACCATGAAATGGTGGAGTTCAGGATCTCATGTAGCAGAAACAAAATAGCAAGCAGAATTGCAACCCTGGACTTTGCCAAGGCAAACTTTGGATTTTTCAAGCAATTACTAGAGAAAATCCCATGGGCAAGGCTGTTTGAAGGTAAAGGGGCCCAAGACAGTTGGTTAGTGTTCAGGGACTGCTTCTACCGTGCTCAAGATCAGAGCATCCCGACACGTAGGAAGTCAAGGAAGGGAGCCAGGAGACCTGCGTGGCTAAACAGGGATCTGCTGGGTAAGCTCAAGGGCAAGAGGAGAATTTACAGATCTTGGAAGGCAGGGCTGGCCACTTGGGAAGAATATAAGGCTGTTGTCCAAGGATGTAGGGAGGCAACTAGGAAAGCAAAGGCCTCCCTAGAATTGAACCTGGCGAGAGGGGTCAAGGACAATAGGAAGAGCTTTTTCAAATACGTGGCAGATAAAACTAACACCAGAGGCAATGTAGGCCCACTGATGAATGAGATGGGTGCCTTGGTGACAGAAGATACAGAGAAGGCAGAGTTACTGAATGCCTTCTTTGCCTCTGTCTACTCTGCCGGAGGCTGTCCTGAGGAGCCCCATTCCCCTGAGGCCCCAGAGGAAGTCAGGGCAGTGGAGGAGTATGCTTTAGTTGATGAGGACTGGATTAGGGACCAATTGAGCAATCTGGACATCCATAAATCCATGGGTCCAGACGGGATGCATCCACGGGTGCTGAGGGAGCTGGCTGATGTCATTGCTAGACCACTCTCCATCATCTTTGCCAAGTCTTGGGAGACGGGAGAGGTGCCTGAGGACTGGAGGGAAGCAAATGTCACTCCAGTCTTCAAAAAGGGCAAGAAGGAGGACCCGGGTAACTATAGACCGGTCAGCCTCACCTCCATCCCTGGGAAAGTGATGGAACGACTTATCCTTGGTGCCATCTCAAGGCATATCAGGGATAAGAGGGTCATTAGAGACAGTCAACATGGCTTCACCAAAGGGAAGTCGTGCTTGACTAACCTCATAGCCTTTTATGAGGATATAACAAGGTGGATAGATGACGGCAGAGCGGTGGATGTGGTCTACCTTGACTTCAGTAAAGCATTTGACACAGTCTCCCACAGCATCCTTGCTGCTAAACTGCAGAAGTGTGGTCTAGACTCTTGGGTAGTGAGGTGGACTGTGAACTGGCTGAGGGGAAGAAGCCAAAGAGTTTTGGTCAATGGGGCAGAGTCTGGTTGGAGACCTGTATCCAGTGGAGTGCCTCAAGGGTCGGTACTGGGACCAGTATTATTCAATATATTCATCGATGACTTGGATGAGGGACTAGAGAGTACTATCAGCAAGTTTGCTGATGACACCAAGCTGGGAGGAGTGGCTGACACACCAGAAGGCTGTGCTGCCATCCAGCGAGACCTGGACAGGCTGGAGCGTTGGGCGGGGAAAAATTTAATGAAATATAACAAGGGTAAATGTAGGGTCTTGCATCTGGGTAGGAACAACCCCAGGTTCCAGTATAAGTTGGGGAATGACTTATTAGAGAGTAGTGTAGGGGAAAGGGACCTGGGAGTCTTGGTGGACAGCAGGATGACCATGAGCCAGCACTGTGCCCTTGTGGCCAGGAAGGCCAATGGCATCCTGGGGTGTATTAGAAGGGGGGTGGTTAGTAGGTCGAGAGAGGTTCTCCTTCCCCTCTACTCTGCCCTGGTGAGACCCCATCTGGAATACTGTGTCCAGTTCTGGGCCCCTCAGTTCAAGAAAGACAGGGAACTGCTGGAGAGAGTCCAGCACAGGGCAACTAGGATGATTAAGGGAGTGGAGCATCTCCCTTATGAGAAAAGGCTGAGGGAGCTGGGGCTCTTTAGTTTGGAGAAGAGGAGGCTGAGGGGTGACCTCATTAATGTTTACAAATATATCAAGGGTGAGTGTCACGAGGATGGAGCCAGGCTCTTCTCGGTGACAACCACTGATAGGACAAGGGGTAATGGGCTGAAACTGGAACATAAGAGGTTCCGCTTAAACTCGAGAAGAAACTTCTTCTCAGTGAGGGTGACGGAGCCCTGGAACAGGCTGCCCAGAGAGGTTGTGGAGTCTCCTTCTCTGGAGACATTCAAGACCTGCCTGGACACGTTCCTGTGTGGCATAGTCTAGGCATTCCTGCTCTGGCAGGGGGATTGGACTTGATGATCTTTCGAGGTCCCTTCCAATCCCTAACATTCTATGATTCTATGAAAAGTAGGAGTCAAACTTCAGATCCTAAGCACGCCCAACAAGGTGAATTTCTTCACCTCTAAGAGGTGCCATTGCTTTTGGTGTGAACATAATTCCAGAAAGCTGCAGATACAGGTATGTGGAATTGAGACATAGAGTTTGCACCAAAGTCACCTGGACACAAGCAAAACTCTGTAGTGACCACAATGGGATGCTCTACCTGGTTTAGTAGCACAAGACATCCACAGATGTTGGACAAAAGGTATGAGTAGCTAGTTCATGTTGGCTGTTTTAATAGAATAACTCATGCAAGCTGAACAAGGTGTTGGTTCTGTTCTGGGCAGCACCAGAAGTGATTCTACACAGAATTGCTCTTTGAATTACTCAAAGGCAGGGGGAAAAAAGTTCGAACAGTAGAAATGTTATTGCAGAGGTTTTTGAAAAAGGGATCAAAGACATTTTTTTCAGACTGTAGGAGTGGCTTAATTAAAGGACTTCACAGCAGCATTAGTCAAGAAAGCTGGTTGTAATGTTTCGTTGACCAAGTGTAATTCATCTAGGGGTACAAAATACTGCACAGAATAAATACAATACACTCAGGAATCAAATTAGAGCTGTTTGAGTTACAGCTATTGGTAGCCTAGTAATTTGGAAATGAAAGGAGGAGAGGTAAAGAAAGTAAGGATCATAATTTCAATAGAAAACACCACCTATATGGAAAGCCACCAGCCTGTTTATCAGTGGATATTTTCAAAAAAAGACATAAATGTGAATAAAATTCCAGTACAATTACATGCATAAAATACTGGGTTTGATGAAGAGCATTCTCAGTTCCTTTCTCTCCCACCTATGTAATATTAAGTACATCAAGAGAATTCACACAGTAGACAAAATTTGCTTTTCTTTCTTTGCTTAAAAGGAGGATAGCTAAAATTCTGTGGCAGAAGGTATCACTAAAATCTCTTCATACCATAATCATGAAATTCTTACTAACTCCATACATGTAGCAGCTCTGCTCTGGAAATTTGCTGGGAAGAGGGAGGAATGCTACTGCCCGTGAGGAGATGTAAATGAAAACTAAGTCTCTTCTTGGAAACAGTGACGAGGAGAATAAAGATGCACAGCAAAGCTGGGCAGTGTAGGGTGAAAGTAGGCTTGGGTCATGCAAAACAAGGCATAAAGTAAGCAGCACAAACACCATCATATAGCGGTAATGTGGCTGCCTAATATTGTTCAGTAAATATGAAAATACTTGATATCTGACTTGCATGCTCAGCCTTCTGTATGGCTTTCCTCACTGAAGAGTGCTGGGAGATGAAAGATCACTCCTTCTAGCTCGTCTGACCAATGATCATCCTTTTCTGTCCTCTGAACTTCTGGTCCCAGTGCCCCTGCTGCCTGACGTCATTTCTTGTAGCAAGCTGTAAGATCAGGCAACTGTGATCAAATTCCTTGTACAAGAGCACTTAGACAAATTCAGACTGTTTATTGGCATCGTGATGTCTTTAAAATCACCCCTAGGTTCCTTACCCTCTACCTTCATTGTCATCTCCCAGGCCCCTTCCAAAATGTCAGCATGTAGAGGCTGGCTTCATTTGGCAGCTGCGAGGCTGTGTTCTGAGCAGCACTTTTTCAACAGTTGACGAGCATTTTGGTGTGCTGTGAAGTCCAACTAGCTGCCAGGCTAGTATGCATCTTCATAAATCTAAGATTATGCTGGCCAACTTCATCAAAACTCAGTAGTAACCCATGTGTACTCATGTAGCAGAGCCTCACTCTGCAACACCTGATGTCTGCAATGGGAAAAGGGAAGAAGCAATTTGAGCTATGGCTTCCCATCTTTCTGAAAATGTTTCCAGTCAATTCTGTAACTAATAATTTCTGTTTGGCTGGAAGTGTCTGTCTTTCTTCTCTCTGTGCTTAGTTACTAACTGAAATTCATGTTCAGACACCTCTGAATGTCTTAGTTCAGCTCGTCCCATCTGTGTATTTCTGCCTAAATAAGGCAGTGCAATGGTCCATGGAATGCTCTTAAACGTAATGAAAAATTTGTCAGCCTGGACTGTACGTCTAATTTCCTTTCACTATTCTCTCCTTTGAGAAACTGAGCAATCAGAGCTAGGTAGGAATATTGTGGGTTAATTACATAAATACCAGATGCTGACTGCATCTTTGTGGCCCCAAATGTGAAATATTTGTAGAAAAATACATGGATGTTAACTGAGAAGTTTATGACAACTATATTTTTGAAACTGTTGAAAAAAGGGTGATAGTTGCAGTTAATTTTAGTGCCCCAAGTGCACGGAATTTAGTAACAAAGCAAATGGTTCCTCTGAGATGCTGACAGCAATTAGAAATTCCCAGTTTCTTGCCAAGCATTAAAAAATTGGCAGCTACTTTGCCTCCTGCTTTTCTAAATTCAGTTACAGCTGTACAGTTGACATCTTTTATTTTCAGTTTTGGGGAGGCTGAATGGAAAGGGGAATACAGTGACTACCCTCTAGACTCAACACCAAGGGCATGAACAGAAAGAGAGAGAATCCTAAGTATTTCTTGAATCTCTGTGAGACAGAAAATTCCTGATGCTGCTTCTCAATCTTGACATGTGACCTGGGAGTCTTATTTTTTATAGTTTTTTTAATAACAAACTATATAGAGCTAGGACTCAACACTGTCTCACCTCTGTTTGCAAGGTGTTGGCAAGGGCAGCCCCATCTAAGCAATCCCAAAGGCTTGTTCATTAGGTAGGCTTATGAACATCAGCTGAGAGGGATTTGTTCCAAATGAATGGCTCTAGTTCATTTGATTAATGAACTGAAAAAGATCTTGAGGCTGATTTGTTGACTCATTAGAGTAAAATGCCATTTTTTTCTTTTCTTTTAGAAAACAGTAAAAGGGACTCATGAATTCGAGCAGTGTAATAAAAGCCACTTAGTTTCTTGGGTTTTGACACTAAAATATAGTTTTTATGGTGGACCTTACATACTTGGAGTTCTTTGGGATGTTTTAGTTCAAAAACACAACTGAAGGTTGCTTCTCTTGATATGTCATTAGACACACTACGTCACAAAGTACATCTGACTACAGAAGACACCTCTCATTAGCTCTTAAGCCAAGATCTAAGGTTTGCCATCTCTATCGTGCTCCTTGGTGGGTGTGCAGGTGAGCTTTTGTCATGTAACCTAGCCAATGTGATGGCCACACACACGTCAGGCTCCCTGTGCAGAACATTACAGCTCATCACTTCATCTTGATCACTTCTCCTGGTATGGTGGTTTTGCTTCTCACTATTGATCTTTCATCTGCCTTATTCCTCTTAGGTGGTCAGGCAGATTCATGATCTTCCTCACTAAAGAGGTCACAGCATTTCAAAGGAGAAGCTAGTGGCCTCACAACCAACTGCACGCTCCTCAGCTGAGAACTGCGTTAACAAGCCCGGCTTGTAGGGACTTCACTAAAACCAAGCAGCCTGGTGTTGCAGGCAAGAAGTTGTTGTGTAGCTCATAGGCCAGGAGCTCTCCTTCATCATGTAATACAGGACATGGGCTGTTTCACAACGAGGCTCAGGTAGCTTCAGAAGTCTACTGATAGCAGTGAATGTATCCACTCTAACAGAGTCAGCAGCAATTATGCTGTTTTACACAAGCAGAATGCTGTTTCTTTTTCCTGCTGTCTTAGATAATGAGACCCAGTTGTTTTCTTCTTTACAGTATAATAAAACTGCATATCTCTTTTGCAGATTTAATGTAAGATCTGCAGCAGTAACTAATTCTATACTTGCTCTGAAGCTGAAAGAAAACTAAATATTCAAGCAATCAATAAACGAAACACAGTCAGTAGGAAGTATTCCTGGCTTACTCTGACATACTAATTGACAAGAACGTTGATTTACTGAAAGCACTTAAAAAAATTATATATATACTGCAGTTAGGGGACATGAGCTGCTCTTTGTTTAATAATAAAAAAAAAATCTGTAACTTTTTTAATAAATATTTTCTATCAAATGCGTAGACAACATAATTACTCGGTTTACTCTTCATGCATTTTCAAATGTGCAAACTAAGCTTGTTCAGAAAAACTATGAAGCAGGTTTTTAAAAGTGCTTGTTTGTGTTTTTTCTGAAGATTTGTTATTTTAATTGTTTAGTCTAGTGCACTGTGAAAAATAATGACAGGGTCTTTTAACTTGCAAAATAGCTGTAATTTTTACCAATGATGTACAGGTTATGTGTACATGATTCACACATGCTGCTTTTTCTGTTCAAGACACTGAAAAAATACACCCACAGCTTATATATTTCTCTCATTTAAAAAAAAAGGGACGTAGCATGGTGCAACTGCCTTTTTATCTGACAGACAGCAGCACGCCAATTTAAAGCTCACTTGGTAAAACATAAAACTGAAAACTGTAAAAGTGAAAGCAACATGTATATGACCTCTCTTCATGTGGAAGGTAGGAGATATATCTTTCTAAGACTGTATCTCCAAAACCTAGCAAATTCAGGGATGCTACAAGTAAAAAAACCCCACAAAAGTAACATGCAGTTACAGAAGTATTTTTTTTTCATGGTGTTTCATGGGTTCTTTTCGTATCAAAATTTCAGTTGCTAGCACCTTTAAGAGAAAGTACCAAGCACTGAAATATTTTAGACCTAGAAAATATGATCTCTTGTATTACAGTCTTCGTTGTACATTTTCATGAACTTCCAAAGAATGCTTAAGTTGCTTCAGCTAAAATTGAGTAAAAAAATCAACCCAAATGAAACTGCACATAAGAAAAAGTTCTTACTTGTTAACTTACATTAAAAAAGACTGAACATTGCAAGCAATCCTGAACACTCCACCTCCTCCCTGTAAACAGTAATAATAAAATAGAGCAAAGTCTTTTAGAAGAGAATCATGTTTCAGTCAGGGATCATGGTCCAGTTTCCTAGACAAAGCTGCATGCAGTGAATGCTGATGCATTTTTTATCGCTCCATATGCATGTCAAACTCCTTCAGCATCTTCCAGGTAAAAGAGTTTTGCTTTGCAAAGTTCCTTAACTCTCTTGAGTTGAGGAAGTCGGAATGCTAAAATACCATGTGCTGCTGCTGCTTCACTGGGTGCTTTTAATCCTTTCACAGCCTCAGCCTGGGGAAAAAAGTAGTTAAAGGATTGAAAGCATTTTGGGCAAAAGGATATTTAGCTGTAACATTTTCTTTAGTTTCAGTATCTGTTAATTATTTTTTTTCTGTTTTTTTTTGTTTTTAAAAAAATCTATGTTGGGGTATGTGGTCTTATTTGTAATGACGAAGTTTAATAGTTGTACCTTATACTTAGAAAAGTAGATGGGAACTTACAGTAATGAGTAAACCTCGATGAACTCATTCCAGGTGGAATCAGCATCCCAGAGATGTGTTCTTGCAAAACTACGGGTTATTCTTATGACACAGATTGCATTACACTAAAAGCAGTGCTAACGGATCTTCATCATTCACGTTTACGTGATTTCGGGGTTGACCTTGGTACTCTGGGGTACCAAGAATTGAACTGAATACCCGAGAATTGAAATCTGAGTTCTGTTTCCAGCTAGGAGACTGAATCTCACCTCTCACAGTCTTCCCATTGGCAATGTTGGCTACAGGAGAATTAGATTTCTAGTTGAAATAGTCCGAGCTATTAACAGCACACATGCAGGACACCAGCATGGCTTTGGGTTTCTACTGATGTAGACATCAGCGATACTTTGTTGCCTGCCTGCTTTGCAGATGGAAGTTTGAAAATACAAGTTTTAGGGGGTTTGGGAGTAATACAAAGATCTTGGATTTACATGTCTAAATTCTGCTTAAGCCCCATTCTCAAAACAAAAATATGATTTTAGATAATAACATGGCTATTTTGATATCTTCAACAAAAGTAAACATCTCCATTTTTTTTCTGTATAGATAAATCTATGTAGCTTGATCTTAATATACAGTGACTTTTTTCTGACACATCGGTCTTTCAAACTTCAGAAATTCAACAGAATCCCACGGACATATTTCTTAGCATCTGTAATTTCAGTATTTTTGTAAATTCTGCACATACATTTATTATTTGCCAATTCTGAAAAGCAAGACGCTGCTTCTGCCCTGAAGACTTTGCAAAGGGTGACTGTCCTCTGTTGGAAAATACAGCATTGTCAATGGATATGAGTGATCGTGTGGGGCCCAAGCTCTGATTTAAAGTAATTATGACTAAGACTATTATTCTCAAATGTCAATGCAAAATACTGGAAGCAGCTGTGTACAAAAAAAAAAAGTAAACACTGTGTTGTTTTATCTAATGCACCTGTTCATGTAAATCTGTTGCTCAGAAATGTTACACATTTTCAGCAAATGAGACTAATTTTTAATTACACACACTTTTTGAAATATGGAACTGAATACACAAGTCACAAAGGGGTTTGTTGTTTTAGAAATGGATCATCTCAGAAAAAAAAAAGATCATCACTTCTACAGTCTTTTAAAATGCAAACTTCAGGACTTTGTGCTCAAGTCCTTAAAAAAAGGTGTTTTGCTTTGTTTAATCTACAGTGTTCTAGACATATTCATATGAATTCTTACTGCATTTTCATCAAACCTGTTTCTTTTTCCTTTAATGTTATTTAGTGCTGTTGTGTGCTCTTTGATAGCCAGTGCATTCAGCGCTTAAGACAGTATTCTTTATTTGCAAGCTAAAACTATTATTTGAATTTCTGCAACCTAGAAGGCAATGACTAATACAAAACTTTTTTGACACACTTGATCTTGTGAAATGTGTTGTGAGGCTTTCAGTTATTTCCAGATACTACATATGTGGTATATCTGCTATGGATCAGCACTAAGGCCAAAAATACCCCCTGCTATGAAAATAAATTTCATATATGCTTGTACTATATTGTTTACAAAAACCAGTCTTAGCATCACTGGTTTTACTCACAGGAACTGTGTCCTTATGAGGGAAATTCCAGAAAGAAGACATATTTTTTTCCATTTTCAGGCCTGATTTCAAGGTGAACACCCTCCAAAATGCTCAATTTTTTTTCTACGATACAGCTTTTTTACTTTTTCCAGTTCTCAGTATTCCATTTTTAATAGTATTGTCTATGTTTAACTCTGAGTAGCATGTAATTTTGAAAGGCTGAGTCATTTACTCTCTATGTAGGTTCCTACCCTGTCTGGGGTTTAAGAACTTGCCAATGTGCTTGTTGCTACTGTAAGAGACTCCCGGTCAGTGACAAGCTCCCTACACACGAACACACACCCTGACGGTGCCAGGCTTCCTCACGAGTATTTTTATATGGAGCATCTGACAACCGAAAAGCATCTCCATTTCCCTCCTCCCTCCTCCTATATTTAAAGGAAACTGTTGCCTCCCAGCTCGGCGATTTTCATATAACTACTTTAGTCTAACCTTGAATTCTAGTACTGATTCTGTTTTACTGGAAGCTTACTGTTTTGTGTGGGGTTTTTTTGGAAAAAAAAAAAAAAGAAAAAAAGAAAATCAAATCACAACCCCCAAAGCCAAAGCTCAAACCGAGCGAACGCGTTCGCTGCCCGGGGAGGGCAATTTCAGAGGAAGGTCCCCCCTTCGCAGGTCACAATGCCGTAGGTAACCCCTTACGAGGCCGCAACACCGGCAGCGCCGCTCACCGGGCAGGCGGCCGGACGCGAGCGGGTGCCGTAGGCCCCGCTTCCCCCGCTCCTCGCCGGCCCCGACGCCTGGCGGCAGCAGCGGCGCGTCCACCCGGACGGCCCGAAACAGGGCCCGGCCCCGCAGCCCCAAGACCGGCGCCAACCGCCGCGGCTCGCGGGCGACCGTTGCGGCCCGCGCGAAGGCTCCCGCTGCCGGGCACTCCGGGGAACCCTCCGCCGGCTCACGGCCAGGTCACGTGCCTCCCCGCGCCCAGCACCGGCACGGCCCACTCCTCCGCACCTGCAGAGGCGGCGATGGCCGCGGACAAGGGGAGCAACATCTTTTGCCCGCTCCTCCGCGACTGCGCAGGCGCCGGTCGGCCCAGCGCTCGGCGCTTTCTTGCACGGTGATAGCTGGGCGGACGGGAGGAAGTGTGAGCACGTAGAAACGCCACTTCCGGCGGGGCATGTCGGGCGGCCGGCGACGGGGAAGTGCCTGCGGAAGGGAGTAAAGGCAGGGGTGGGCGGTGGCTGGCCTGCCTGCCAGCCGGCCGGCGGGAAGCAGTTGCCGCGGTGACCGGCGGCCTCCACCCGCCGGAAGCCTCCGGCCCTGCCGCCATGAGCGGCGAGAGGCGGGCGGGCAGAGGCGCGGCGGGCGGTGCTGGACGGCACCGGCCCCGTGGTCCCGCAGGACAGAGGATGCGGGAAAGGTGAGGCCTCGGCCGCGGCGCGGGGCGATGTGCCAGGCCGAGCCGAGCTGGGGTCGGCCTTCCTAGGGGAGAGGGGCCGGGGGCAATGGGGACAAGGAGTGCAGTTGCCCTCTCGAGCTCCCTCCTGCTCGGCGAAGGGTGTGTGGGGTGCGGGCGGGCGGTGACGCCGGGGAAAGAAAGGTTCGTGGCAGGTGTGAGGTTCTAACCTGAAGATAGAAATCCGTAGTAGAGTTATAAGATGTATGGAGTGGTTATTAAGACTAATCTGAGGTGGCCAGCCTGGGCAGCAATGGGGAGAATTGTCTGGAAGATGAATGTGGCAGCTGCAAAGCAACCTGTAATTTTTTGGGGAGGTTTATGTATATATTTAAGATAAGTATCCCAGAAAATTTACCCTATGGACACATCCGAAAACCTTTGGAGAACTTGCTAGAATGTACTGTGGAAAGTCTTGTCCTAAGTTGGATATCATAATAAAAAACCACCCCAAAAATCATAATTTTTAACGTTAAATAACTGGTAATCTGGGTGCAATATGAAGTTTCATGGAGCACCAGGTGAGTTTGTAAAAGTCCTCCTCTTGCAGGACTGAAACTTGCCTCGTTAGGACTTCTGTTAATGCCCAGACTTTTAGGTGATAATGCCCTTGAAGAAAACGTTTTATCAGGCTACTAATTCTAGTGTGAGTTGTGTTTGAGGAATTGACACTGCTTAGTCTCTGTAAGAAATGAAACTGGCTTTCCAAGGAGAGGAGTTTGAAATTTGCTTGGGTCCTGTGTTATGTTACCAAACTATTCTGGATTTTGTTCCTGGTTTTTTGGATAACTTAAGTATCCTCTCCGCATATATAACTTAAGTATATAACTCAGTATATAACTTAAGTATATAACTCAGTATATATAACTTAAGTATCCTTCAGTATATATTGATATATTGTAATATTCTTCTGTGAGAGATATTCTTCATGCATTTCTTCATTCTTCAAAGCCAGGATAATTTTCAAGGATGGATGACAGAACCAACCAGACTTTCTGCGGGTGCAGAAAAGACACAGAAAAAAGAGAATGTCACCATACAGTTGATGAAGCATGAAAAGGAAGTTGATGTTCCTTCTGATGAACTTGTCTCAGCAAGCACAGCTGCTGACCAGAAAGAGCAGGCTACATTGGAAATAAAAGACTGTGTACACAGAGGTACTGGGAGACCTGTGAAAAGAGATATGATTAAATCACTTGTGACAGATCAGGATGCATCTAGGAACTGTGAACTGTATCTGCCTGTGTCTAGTAATTGTTCAGCAATGGTGTCATCTGAGGACAGGTGAGGTTTTGTTTTGGTTTTTTTTTAAATACATAAACAGCTTTTCTGCAGAAAGGGAGGGGTATTTTCAGTTTGTGAAAGTGAATTTCTTTGTACAATTTCATTTATGTTAGAGTTTTAGTGAAATAGGTCTAAATGTCAAATCTTAAACATTGAAGGCTGGCTTTACCCTTTCAATAAATTGCCTGCTTTTGTAGTTTTAATGGTCTTCTTTCCTAATTTAAAGGAATAGCTGATGTGACATTAAGCTCTTAAGGGTAGGATGCAGAGTATGGGAAACTATCAATTGGAAGCAAATAGTCTGGTAGCTTGATTTTAACCTTGTGAACACTTCTTGAGATGCAGTGATGACAATCATGGAAGGCATTTTTAATCATAACGCTTCAGATTTTTGTGTGATGTTGGCTTTTTTTTTGTAAACCTCCTGCTATAGACTGAAGTAAAAATTTAGTAGTGTGATTCAGATATGACAGTAGAAGCCTTTACAAGAATATTTGTTATTGGGAGGAAGAAATGAGTATGAAAGATTTTTTTTTTTAAAAAAAGTGTTCCAAACTTCTGAAAAAAAAATTAATGCACATTAAGAATGGCTTTGTCATTGAAGAATACATTAATAAAGTAAGACCAGAAAGTGATTTCTAATCAATTGTTTTTGTATAGATAACCAGTGAACTAATTTGCACAACAGCCAAAATCTACAATAAGTGCTTACTTAGTCAAAAAGTCACTAAAAATAAGTACATGTTTCCAAGGATGCTTTAAAAATCTTATTTCATGCTTAAATTATTCTGCAATTTAAACACAATCTAATATGCTAATGGGATTTTAAAAATATCAATGCACATTTATACACGTTCATATAATTATCTATGAAATGTATTTCATATGGTATTTTTTTAAATTAGCTGCTACTTGGCATACTAATTCTATTTGATCTAATATGCCTTTACATGAACTATTAATAGCAATGAGTTTAATCTGACATAAATTAAATATCCCTTCATGATAGTAAATGGAACACTTTAAGTGTTGCTTTTGCTTTTGTATGGTATCTTAAATAGTGGGAATTCTAGTCCTGCAAATCTGTTAATATAAAATTACTTATTTTTGCACATAGTCCCTTCCCTTCTCTCCAGTTTAGTTTTGCTTGCTGTCATCCTAACTTGTTGAGATTTTTTTTTGGGGGATGATGTGTGGGGTTTTGTTGTTGGTTGTTTTTAAAATGCAAAGCCCAGGTTACTCTTAAGTAAAATCTGACATTGTGTTGGTTTTTTGTTGGTTTTGTTTTTTTTTACCCTTGATATCTTTGGTTCACCAGAATATGATTTACTACTTCAATAATTTAAGTGTTTACACACAATACTACGCACTTTTTCCTTTGTGTATGTGTTTTTACTTAATTATTCTTTTTCATCTCTTATTTTCACTCTGTTGTCAAATATTTATGTGAAGATTAATGGGGAAAGGCTTTAGTTTGCCACGTTCTCATTTCCTCAGATTTACTTAACAGTGACCATGCTAGAACAAAGTTAAGATACACTTTAAATTCTGAAATGAGACTTCCCGTGCAGATGGATTGAACCTCTTTGCTATGTTGGTTTAAAAACATCTCAGTTAAATTGCTGTACTTCATTTACGCTGGATGTTAATCTGTCATTTTCTGAGTCTATTGGTTTTATTTTTTCAAATCCCAGGAAGATCATGGAGTAATACCTGCAGAAGGAACGTTGTGCTGCTTAATCTAAGCCAAACTTCTTTTTTGAGCAACCTCTCTGGTTTGCTGAGTTGTGCACTTTTTCTTTTTTGTGTGTAACAACCTAAATGTATGAAAGGATATATCCCAAAGTAAGGCTTCCGCCTGCTTCACTGGGGGAGGGAGCTGTTCTGTTTGTGTTCGGAGTGGGAGGATGTTGCTTTGCTTAATTTTACTTAGCTAATAGATAAGCTAGGCTGGAGATTGCTACTATCAGATACCCAGCTTTTTTTTCATAGTATTTTCAAGGTTATTGGGTATTCTTGAAACTCTTTGCAAACCTTAATGGAACTTAATCTCTGCTGAGACTGTAACAGGGATAAGGACTTGGCAGAAGTATTTCTGCGTTTTCTTAGTTGCGTGTTTAGGTTACAGTATTCATATAATTAGCAAATAATGCATTTTTGATGTATCTTTTGCACATTTATCCTGTAAAATTTACCAATATAAAGATAATTTAATACTCTGTAGTCTCCATACAGCCAGCAGAAGAGAAATTCAGAAAGTGTTTCCTTATAAGTGTAGGTGTCATAGATAAGAAAGGGAAGAAGTTGAGAGGTTTCTAAAATTTTTTTGAGAACTCGTCTTGGTTTTGTGAAAATGTGCGAGATGAAAAGCAAATGGAGCTGAAAAAATACTTGGAAGACTTAAGTACTTGACTACGAGATTTGTGCTGTTACATGAAGTATGTGTTGGTTTTTACTGCAGTGAGGAGGACATGTATCGTGATGCAGAAGAAATAGAGAGAGAGAAAATGCTACTTTGTGAGAAGAGCTCTTCAGGTACTTTCAAACTTTGGCATTTTAAATACAGTTTCACAAGTCACTGGGGGACTTAATTTGTGATTGAAACCCCCGAGTCCAAGGGCTTTTGTGCACAGGTGTCTCTGTGTGCAGTGGAAGCTACTTACGATTTGAGTACATGAGAATGTCAAAACTTTTGGAAAACAGTCATATAACCTATGTTACGTGTGCTCGAAAATTACCAATTTATTGTCATTATAGCAGCATCTGCTGCTAGGATCTCTTGATGACCTTAGTGCTGTCTGTTTTGGAATGAAGGCTGTTGGAATTCCAAGAGAAGACTGTTTTCTCTACCCTCTGTTTCTGTCTTATTCGGAAAGATTTGTTATCTTTCTCCCTTACATTCTCACTGCTGAAAGAAGAGAAACTTCGTTAAATGTTTTTCCAGTTGCTCAGAAAATTAGTACTGATTTCTGTTCTTTGCCAATTAGTACTGTCCTGAAGAGAGGAGCAGAGTGTTCTCTATTTTCTTAGACTATGTAATTGAATTTGTTACCTGATAACTTAAGAATAAGCTAATTTTCTCCTCCTTAAATAGTAATAAATTACTTAGTAGCTATAGACTGTTCTACCAGTGACCTTTGGCATCAATGTTATTTAAGAGAAATAGAGTGTATTTAGAAATTCAATGCTTTTTCTGTCCTGCTCTGTTTCACAGTTTTTGGTATAATTTTACATATTCTGTTTTAACAGAATGTAACAAACTAAGCGTTGCACCTGAAATAGACGTCATGGAGTATTGCAGAAAAGAATGGAGAGGTAATACACCAGTAGCGAAAAGGATGAAAAAGGTATCAGTTCTCTTTTGGTTGGATTTTGTTAGGATTTTTTTTTTTTGTTGTTTTCATTGTATGTTTAGTAGGTGATTTCCTATGGGAACAATTTTTAAAAGAGGAAATGTAATAGCAGTGTTTTTCACTGTGTGGTCTTAGAAGTGCCTGACAGCTGGAAGACAGTTTTGTTCGAATTTATTCAAAATGTGTTTTTTTATTAAGGTTACTTGTTGATAATGTAGGGTTTTGATAATAGTGTTTTTCGTTACCATTTTCAGCTGAAGTTTTAAATTTGGTTTTTTGGGTTTTTTTACCATAAAATGGTGATTTTTGTGGGCTGAGCAAATGGCAGACCAGATAACCAAAGGTTTTGGCAGAATGCAGGTAACTGAGGTTTGAATTACATGATTTTTAAAATGGGGAACTTTAATGAATAAGCTAAGGGGTTTCTTTAATTTTTCCAGAATTCTTTCCTTTTTTTTTTTCCCTAGGTTTTTGGACTAGATTTTTTATATTATTCTTGAGCTAGGCTGGTAGAAGATAAAGCGGAAGTTTGGAGTTTTATGTTGTTGTTGTTTTGCTTTCTCAACACAATTTGAAAATTTAGTGGTGTGTATGAAGGAGCCTAATAAATACTTTCTGTAAATCGAAAGATCCAGTGTGACCTTCAAGAGATTAGTAAGAGAAATACAGATGCACAGGGCATTGGCTACTGCTGGGTTAGCTGAAGAGACAGACTGAGCTTCAGAAGATGAGCTTCAGCGTTGCTGCTTCTGGTGAAGTGTACGTGTGGGAACAGCAGGGAGCAAACAAATATGCTGAGGCATGTGTCAAGAGATTTCGGTATAAACACAAATTTTCCCTGAGGCAAAAACAAACTAAATGTGACACATATTGGGTAAATGGAATAACCTGTTGCTGAAGTTTTTTGTAAGCTTAATATATTTTTACATTTATAGTTTTGTGTGTGCATGTTTGGATTTTTTTTCTTTAAACTCAAGCAGGTTAGCTACCCACATCTCAATGATATTTCTGTACTGTCATCAAATAGATGCCATAACCAGTTACCTACGTAGTTTTCTTTTGGTTTCTTGTTTGTTATTCAGCAGATTTAAGGAAGGTATTTTTTCCACAGCATGATCTGTGACAAAAGCATTTGGACTTCCAAAATGAGTAGTGGATCAAACCCTTTTCTTTAAAATGTCATTAGCATTTGCATGGTAATATACTACTGTCTTTTTATGATAGGAGTGCATAACCTGAAAATGTTTTATTAATGCTTTTGTGTTTGGATTTTGTGTTTTTCTAGGGATATGAAGCGGTTGCTCAGAAGTTTGCATCTATAAGGAGAGTACGAGGTGACAACTATTGTGCTCTCAGGGCAACTCTTTTCCAGGCACTAAGCCAAGCTACCCAGTTACCCAGCTGGCTGCAGAGTGAGGATTTTGCTGCGGTATGTGCCAAACTCTGATCTTCTGACAGTGGAAGAATGTTGGTTCTAATGTCTATGTTAATTTTATGATCTCATTTCTCTGTTAAGCTATATATGCACACTTCTCAATATCCCTTGAATTGAGAAGTGATAGTGTTCAGTTTAGTTGCATGTTTACAATGATTCTTTCAACTTGGAATCAAGTCCAAATCACCTTAGTTTCCAGTTTGTAATGTATAACTTTTGTGATAATGCTGACTGTAATGTAACATATCTGTCTTCATCTTGCCCTCTCTGTTTCTGTTTACTGCATATAATGTGTCAGTAGGAGATTCCCACCAAGACAGCTGGTAATAGCAAAAAAAATAGACAACTCTAAACACATTTGGAAAAAAACAAACCAACAAAATTATCGTACATACTCTTGTATGCCATATATGGTTTCTCTGCAAAGTGGAATAACAAATTGGGTGCCGTGGTCTTTTCAGAGTACATATATTACCTGCGTCCTGGTTGTTACTCAAAATAGGTGTATGAGCAACTTCAGCGTGACATGAAGAACAATTCTTATGGACCCCACTGAGAGATAAGCAAAGCAGGGTGTCTTACTAAGAGTAGAAGAAAAATATTTTTGGAAATTGACTTTGTTGACACAAGACAATTTGGCGACACCAGTAAACATAGAAGCGTGAAGAAGCTGCATAGACAGAAGTGGCCCACTTCAGGGGAGTCAGGTTCCAGTTGTCCTGGTTGCTGCAGGAAATGTAAATGATGGATGTCTGCTGCCAGGCCAGCAGTTCAGGGAGAATCACACCACTCTTCGTTATCTTTCTGTATAACTTCAGAGACCATCCTAAAATTTCTTGTTGTGGTCCTATCATCGTTAAGTAAACTTCTGCTGATAGGTTTTTGTAATTCCTGGTATTTCTATGAAATGTTTCTTACTGCAGCAGTACATTGTAAAAAGATTTCCTTTTTTATAAAAGAAATTCTGCCAGCTGACAACCATCTCCTCATTATCAAACTATAGAAGATAGTTTCCCGGTGCTTCTTTAAAGAACATGCAGACTTCTAAAAATGGCATACTTGAGAGTTTTTAATGATGTTCACCTATTTTTTTCCTACCAATTTATAGAGGAAAATGTGTCATATGGCAATTAACATTTTTTTGAAAAAGGTGTGCATCTACAAAATAGACTGATTGAAATGATAAACAGTGCATCAGAGCAGAGGGCATATAAGAGAAATGTGTGTGGTGACGGCTAGCAGTACAACTTTAACAAAGGTTTTCTGCTTTTTTTTTAAATTTTATTTAAAGCTGTGCTTATATGCACATTTCTAGTTGTAGAAGTTATGGGCATATAATCTTTGATTATTTAGTTCTATATGTTCAATTAGCATAGGGTGTCATGCTGGAGTGGAGGAAGAGCTGTGTATATCTGACAAGTCCTTACTTGCCAGTAAAGAGAACCTGTTACTGATTTGGAGTCCTGATAAAATGAAAACTTGTTGGTAATGGGCGATGACATATATCTAGCCAAATATTTAATTGATTTTGAGACACAAGTTTTTTCTTCCAGCTCTAGGCTTAAAATGGATTAATACACAAGTAGGGAAAAAAAACTGGGCATGCAACTGCCAGGGCTTCCTTCAAGAGAAGTACAAAAGCTCTTAACTGAGCAGGTGTAGTGTGTGAGCAGTAGAAGAGGCAGTTGTAAAGTGTCACACTGATGCATCAATTAACCCTCAGGTTTTTTTGTTTATAAGAAAACTTGTCCCATAGTGTTCTAATTATGTTCCCTGAAAAGAAAACAAAATTTGTATGTTCTGGAAAAACTAGCTCACGCTCTACCAAGATTTCTGCAGTATCTGATAAATACCATCACATCCTTAACCTTCTTTTCTCTTGGTTCAGGAACAGTATCAACAGTCACTGTCATCTGCTGCTGGAGGGTTGGGGGTTTTTTTAATTAAACAAACAAGAAAAGTCATGAGTAACTTGAGGTGATTATTTTTTTCCAGTGGTTAGACCTGGAAATAGTAGTAGACCACTGTTCTGACTGTTATCCAGGAAGTATTATGAAGAGCCAGTTATGTTCAGTTATGGTCATTTTAGTACAACATCTGTTCAGAAGATCATATGAGGGATTGTCTTAAGATGCAAAATGTTAAAATACCAATAAAATAATAATGTGCAAGTTGGCGGCTTTTGCTGTCAAGACTTTTGACTTAAGCTGCTTCTCTTCTCTTAACCTGCAGCTTCCTGAAAACTTGCTGAGCAAGTATGACTGGATCAAGCAGTGGCAGCTGAAAGAGAAACCAGGCAGGAAGATGGGAGAAATAAGTGATGAAATTAAAGAATATTTAATGCTTCTAAGGACAAAGGTTGGAAAAGTTGTTTGGTTTTGATCACTTGCAAATATGAAAAATGACAAAGATTTTTTTGAATGTGATGAATTTGGTGTGAGGTTACTTTCACTAGGGGAAGTAATTGTATGTATACTGCAAAAAAAAAAATCAAAGAAAGATTGTTCAGGTCTGCAGAAAACTTAGGTTTCAATGAAGAAAGTGATGTAACAGTAACATTTTGCCTCGTTTCTTGTATTTAGTTGAAGGAGTAGTGTATACTATGGATAAATGCTGTTGCTACCTTGAAAAGGTAAGGGAAAGGAAAAAAAAAAAACCCACACCAAGTAACGCTGAAGTAATTTCAAAGGAATAGCTTGTTTCACATTTACATGTTCTTTTTCTAGGTTAATGTAACAAGAAAATGATTGTGCCCTTTCAGTGTTTTTTTTACTATATTATGTAGCCCCATCCTTTGCCCCTGTCTTGAAACTCTGGAACCTATTTAAAAACTGTTAGTTGATCCTGTCTTAGTCTATGTGCATATTCTCTTTTTCTTGAAGGCTTTTAAGAGTATTTCAAAGGCTGCATTCAAGCAGTTTGAAGGCTGGAATGAAATGTTACTCATAACTGAGATGCAAAGAATACGAGGCATGTAGAACTTACAATATGGGCAACGAAGGCTATTACCTTATTGCCCCATGACAATATTTGTTTTGCCACTTTGCAACAATTTCCAACATCCTCTTCTTTTGATTTGCTTAAGGACTAATCTAGGCAAAATCAAACTAACTCAACTCGACCTTGATAGGACTGCAGCTGTGGAAATACTCTTGATTGTTTTTAAAAGGCTCAAAGCGCTCATAAATGAAATTATTAGTGCCTGTGCTGAATATGTGATCATTCACAAGTGGCTTTTTGCAGCTCTTGCATGGTGATGGGTATTGATACATGATGTGTGTGTTATGTTGTTGGTTTTTATAGTGGAAGAATATAAGTGAAATCAAGGATCCTACTGAGAAACAAGAAGCTTGTGATAAAGTGTTTAAAAATGAACAGGAGGAGTATAGTCTCTATGAAGCGCTGAAATTTTTGATGCTTAACACTGCCATCAAATTATACAATGACGATAAAAATGGAAGGAGAGTTCCTGTCTTCTCATGGTTGCTGTTTGCACGGGATACATCCAGCAACCCTTGCCAGCTAATGCATAACCACTTGAATCATATTGGTCACAGTGGAGGCCTTGAACAAGTAAGGAGGATTTGTTCTTAAAGTGTTACTTTCTTGGTTTAGAGATTTTGGTTTCAACTTAAGAAATCACCAGCTTTTGATCTGGCTAAATGTAGTGGTGTAGTGTCTGGTCTTTTGTTGGGAGAAGTAGAGTAGAACCACTTGCTTGTAGCAAGAGTCTGTAAAGGTCTTCCTTTTAAATTTTTTTTTTTTTTTTGTGGTGGCTGACAGGCAGAATTCTTTGGAAGTGTGGTGTTCTCTTAATTGTTAGCTTTTAAATATAATGATAAAAGGTAATACTCAAATTATGAACAGAAGATCATGCATAATATGTATAGTTGATGAATTCTGGTAATGATAGTTACTGCCTCTTATGTTGCAGAAATTATATGTATATTACAAAAAATCCCCAACCCAATAAAATCCCCAACCCAAAATATAGTGATTAATGAGTGGAATAGTTTGAAAGGTTTTAGAAACATTCATTTAAAAAAAAAAATCCCATTGAATTACAAGTTCTTGCCTGGTTTAGTGACTAAACAGGATAAATACTGATATGAGAAAAATATTTTTCTTGCGTGTTTGTGGCAGTAGGGAAATGGGGTTGTCTGTATAAAGTAACTTTTCGTTAGGACTAATATCCTATGCTGTTGTTGGGTCCAAAGAGGTTCACATTAAAAATGTGGTGTCTTAGAGGTGTGTGATCGCGATACTGAACTAGAGATACTCATTGTGGTGGGTTAGGGCTGGGCCAGCCACTAAACACAGACAGATGCTCTCTAACCCCTTCTCCCCCCTCAAATGGGAAGGAAAAGGGAATGAGGCAGAGAGACTTACGGGTTAGAAAAGAAAAACTAAAACAACTTTAATGAAACAATAATGAAAAAATAGTGAAGTGATAAAAAATAAAGAACTATATACAACTACATATAAGCCCAATGTTGAACCCAACTCACCGACCCCGATATCAATCCCCACTGGTGCTGCAGAGCAGGTGGCACTGCAGAAACCCCAGGCTCAGCGGCGGTGGGAGCTGGATATAGGGAGCTGGATTTGGGAACTCAGGATCTGGATCAAAAGCAGGAGGTCGGACGGAATCCTTCCTGGACACCGACTATTGCAGAAAAGAGATCAAAAAAACCCACCACAACTCTCGTGATCACTCAGTTTATACTAAATATGACATATATGGAATGCAGTATTCTTGTTGGTCACCTGTCCTGTCTATTACTCCTTGGAGGTGCAACCTTTTACTTCCTTGTGACCCCTCTCACTACCTGGCACCCCCAGCGTGGCATGCAAGAGCCAGCAGTGGCCTTGGTCACTAGAGGAATAAGTATCAGCAAAAGCCTTTCTGCATCCCAGTCAGTAACTAAACATCAGGTGTTATCACTGCCAGTAGCACACACTGTCTGCAAAAACATGCTGCTAACTTCAGAAAGTGCAGCCTTTTAGAAGACACTAAACTGAAAAGTAAAAGTTACTAAACAGAATTGGGTTTTTTTTAGCTAAAACCAGGACACTCATGTATATGCTTTCTCACTTTGTATTTTTTTTATTTGAAAAATTGCATCCTATAGGCATTGGTTTAGTGTTTTTATTAGAAGAATCTTGTTAAATGTATGTTCCATTTTACACACCATATTTCTGCTTTTTTTTTCAACATAGGTGGAAATGTTTCTCCTTGCTTATGCTCTGCAGTATACTATACAGGTGTATCGCCTGTATAAATATAGTACTGATGAATTCATCACACTTTATCCCAGTGACCCAGAGGAGGACTGGCCTGTGGTGACTCTCATAACTGAAGATGACAGACATTATAATATTCCAGTCAGAATGTGCCAAGAGACTATTCTGTAAAGAAGTGATTTTTTTGGAGACAAACTTGTGCTGCTCAGTGAGGTTTCCAGTGCTGTTTGGAAAGAGGATGATGAGGAAATCTGTGTTAAATCTACAACTTGAAATACATCTGAAATAAAATACCAAATAGGTAATAGCTTCAAGAGTATGGCTTTTGTTGCCCGTAAAAAAAAAAAAAAGGAAACTCTGCAATCCTTTTCTTTGAAGGGCGTACTCTGGATAAGAATGCAAAAAGTATAGATTTACTTCTTTTAAGAAGACACGTGAGGTTCTGTGGTAAGACTTGAGCTGACCTTTTGCTCCTCCAAACAATGAGATAACAATGAATTGAAATTTCTGTAAAAGAAAGCTGACAATGTCCTGACTGATATTTGTAACACTGCTTAGAAGCAACCTGTACAGACCTTGGGCACCAGGAAGCAGTGTACTTTATTTTACAGTTGGAATTTAATTCCTGCAGTGGTTTATGCTATAAAAGGGTTGTTTTCTAATGCTTTGGGGCTTTTTTTTGACATGAGTATCTGTTATTTAGAAGTCAGTCACCTGTTACACTGAAATGGAAGAGCTCTTCCCCTTTCAGCCCCTTGAGAGGATCATGGCAAAAAGATGTGATAAGGGGGTATAGAAGTTGTTTGTTAGTAGGTCACAAATTCAAGACCTACATGGAATTCCCTATTCAGTTATAGCTGGTGTGGAATAACCATGTGCCTGTTGCATGTCTGGTCATGCTATTGGTCCTGTAATATAAATCCTCGCTGGTAGCTGCTGTGGAGAACACAAGGATTTTCATTTGTCCAGGGAGTACAGTAGATGGAGGTAAACTACTGCTGCTGCAGCTCTTTCACTCTTGGCAGGAGTATGTAGGAGTTTCTGTTTCTACTTAGAATTATTAATTATGCTTTAAATTGAAGGAATACGGGATATATCAGATGCTGAGAGTGCTGACATACCTAAAAAATAATGAAAACCTCACCATATAGCTTAAAGTGGAAGTATGCCCTAAAGATTATTCTTGGAACAGGAGAGTGAAAGTTGATTTAAATTAAATGCTGGCCATATATCACGTGGCTTCTTTTAGAAGGCCTTCTTATGTAAAGGGGATAAGATTATAAAAACTACTTTTCATTTAAATATTCTGGAGGAAATGACATGCAAAACTTCTGGCATGAAAACCTTGGAATTCTCCTGTTTTCTTCCTCTTAAAATTAGTTAACCTTTTTTTTAATTGTGAAAGGTCATTATGCAATGAATGTGTACTCATTGTGCTCTAAAATGTGTTTTAGACACATCTTAATAAGGTCTATTATGTATGTTACATTTCTCTTTTCTCTGCCTTTTTAAAAAAACCTGTTACTGAAAATTGCTGGGAGCTACAAAGGAATAAAACCAACTCATCTGGCAGTATTTTGTTTCTTGGTTTATGGCCTGTTTTCTCTCTAGCTTTATATTTTTGTGGTTTTAATTTTTAAATGCTTGAAGTTACTTATTTCTTGACAGCTATAAAGCATAGTAACCTGTGTAAAACAAGTGATTCTTGGCTTTCTGCTTGCACATGGGCAGCAAAAAAACCCAAAATCCTGAATTACTGTTATCCAAGTAATGCTGAAAGGAAAAAATAATTAACTTTTGCAACTCACTGAACTCAGATGGAGAAGTTATAATTTAAGAACCTGAAATTATTTAAATCTTGAGGTTTTCTAATTGTAACATTCTTGAGATTAACAACACCTCTTTGAAAAAGACATCTTGTTCATACATTTAGAACAGTGGCTGTGTGTGGATGCCAGAAGCTTGTGAATGCAGAGGCTTTTTAGGGGCTGAGCTTGCAGCCATTTATGTACCACATAAATAATTTGCGTATTTGGCTTCTATGTTGAACTGAGAAATGCAGGTCTGAGCACGAGGTACGTGTAAACCTTAAGTCATGTATTGTTCCTGCAGGGGTTGAGTAACAAATGATAAAAACTGATTTTGCTTTGTATTTTCCATCCGTGTTTTGGAGATAAGCAATGAGTCTGTACTGTGGTGTGCTGTGTATCGATTTAACTTAAATTTTAAATAGAAAATTGACAGTTGACAGTTTTTAATCTAGATTTATACAGTGGATAAATATGGCTTTTCTTTTGGATCTCCACTCCCCCATATAGTACTGAATAAACTGAAAGAGTCAGTAAACTAAGTGAAAGCAAGGGATGGAAAAGGAAGAGGAATAGAGGTCAAATAATTTCAGTTCCCTGCCCTGAAGTCCATGAGTCTTACATGAATACATTTATAATAGCTGCTGTACTTCAAGTTTGACGTACCAAAGGAAGCAGGTGCTTTAACACCTGGCATACTTCTTTAGGTACAGTCCAGATTGTTAATCCTGTAGTATAGGAGCTCCTAGGAGGTAGTAGAGATGAACGGCATCCACTCTGTAGTTGGTGTTTTGTGCAAAAAACACTGTGCACTTTAGTCCTCTCTTTTTTTATCCCTACTTTAACATTGATGTTACATCCAACTTCTGCCCCATGTACACTCTTTGGAGGAGGCACACGTTCATTCTGTTCTTCAGAGCTATTTTAGCATGCTTTCAGGCACTAAATACAAACATCCTGCTTTCTGTCATGGTGCTTTGACTTGGCTATCTGATTGCTTTTTAAAAAGCATTTGAGTATGTATTTTTCACTAGAACCAGGTGCAGTCTGCACAAAGCTTTTATTTTTCCTTTCTTTGGTCTCCTATTATGAAAGATGCTATAAACTTAATGGGTACTTGTTTTCCAGCTTCCTTTCTGTTGGTGGAAGCGTACAGCAGAAGATCTTTGTGTGAAGGAGAAGAGAGATTCAGGTGATCTTGCTGGGCTGGGAGGAGGGGACCAAAATGTCATCTTACTGTGTACGAATAGTCGGCTGTGGAGAGAGAGGTGGGCTGCGCTGGCGCTGCAGCAGGCAAGCCAGCAAAGCTCCGAGAAGCTTTAACTGGAACCAGCTTGATGGTGTCCTGTAGTAGCTCACCTCAGGACCTGGGCTGGCTGTGGAGGTGCAGGCATGTTTGATTCAGGACTGTAACTTCATTGAGATAGTTGAGTCCAAGCTTGACCAAATCTTGGCTGAGTTTGTGTGTGACAGCAACAGCCCTATCAGCAATAACTAGTGAAGAAAGGTGAAGGGCAAGGTGGGAACTTATATCACACTGGAGTGCTGGACGTGTTCACGTATCTCATTTTTAGGTGTTAAAGAAAGTGGGGAGTGGCAGCTCTTGCATTCCATGTCGAGTGCGGGACTTGATTAGTAATCTTACGTCCTTAATATTAAATACTGTCGGTTATGCAGCCCCTGCATCTTGTTGTCTTCTGGACACAATTGCCATTTGTTTTCCCAGTATGCTGGCTGGCAGGACAGGACCAAGGACGTTTGAAGATGGCCAAAAGTACTTTATGAATGCTCCCTTTTTTGGTAACAGTGGAAGATGACAGGCGGCACATTCTGGAAGCTTGGTACTAGATGAATAATTGTGCTATGACATCAACTAACGTGCTTCAAGGCAGAGAGATTCAAAGAATATTTCCATTTATAAATTTCTTGAGAAGAGCCCCAACCTCTGAGAAATGGAAAGGAAATGTTATTAATTCCATAGAGGTGGAAGTTAAGCAAGGAAGGTTTAGCACAGTAGAGGCCTCTCAAGGAAAGTGCCTCTCTAGTCTCTTTTCGCCAGAGCACTCACTTCTGCATGGGTGCTGATGAGTTGCCCTTACTTCTATTCACTACTTCTATTTAAGTTGATGGGATGGCAAAAAAACACCCTGAGATGTACTGAGCCGTGGAAGAACTAGTCAGTACTGACTAAAAAATATTTTATCAAGGTTGTTGGGTAAATGCTGTGGTGTGCTGAGGAAGGAGTGGAACATTGAATGTCATCGCCGGTTGTCTTTTCCAGAGGATTGTTTGCCCAATTTGCCACTTTTTGGAATTGTGGGGTTTGGGGTTGTTTTTTCAGACACCCTGTCCACTAGGTCTTTGGTGTGATCTATTTCCTTTGGACTGCTGCACCAGGGACTGTATAAGTGGCCTCTGTGCGTGCTTTTCATTGTCAAGCTTTCACGCGGATAAAAAACAATACATAATTTTTAATTCACTCTGTTAAAAAAACATTTAATTGGAAAAAAAAAAAACCAAAAGCAACCAAATCCCTCATTTTGTAGAAATTAGGTTAGTATGTAGGCTGAATATAGTAATTTTTTCCTCACTTTTCTAGAATGAGAAAATCCTGGTTTGTGGCTTGCTGGAATGCGGCAGAATTTAGAGACTGCCCTTGTTAGATCTATTGTGTACCCCCACTTTTTTCTTTTTTAAAAAAAAAGAAAAAAAGAAAGACAAGCTGCTACCATAATTAGGACACTAGTATGGCCAAGCAGCTTTGCTGTGTTTCCTAGACTGCTCACTGGAAACTTTTACTTCTGCTCTGCCGCCGTCCCCCGGGTTCTTGGTGCTCTCGGTGTCGCAGTGGCTTTGCCGGCAAGCCCGGAGCTGCCCGTCGCCTGCCGGGGCACGGCGCTGGCCGGCAGGGCTCGGGCAGGCCCGGCGCCGGCCCGCGGCACCGCCCGGGGGCGTCGGAGACCGTCCCTGCCCGGGTGCGAGCCGGGGCCCCTCCTGGGCCAGCGCCAGTAGAGAAGCGCCGATCGCTTTCGGTAAATTCGGTACGGGGCGGAACGCTTCTCCCCCTCGCCCTGCGGTCTAAAAGATCTCGGTTTAGCAGCCTCAGCTCTTATAGACTCCTGTGAAGGGATATATTATTTAAAAGTAACAATGCATAGGTGGGTGAAAAACACTTTGAAGATGTGTGGAATGCTGTGAAATGAAGTGCTAAGAGACTTAAAATTTATTTACTGATTTATAATCTTTTTTTTAATATCAAATATCTGCTTATATCTTGAATAAGAATCTACTAGTGGGGTTGACATTTATAGCAAGCCCTTTCTGTTGGGTTCCTGGAAGTGTCTGGTTTTGTTTATGTATTCATGTAGACCTTCAGGTGAGGTATGAACACACATGAGTCTTCACAGCCAGAGTAATATCTGTAAGAATTACAAGCTCTAGCTGAGATGCTGTGTGAATCCTGAGCAGTGTTTCCAGGATAGCTTACTCTCTTTACACAAACGTGACACTGTATGCTGTCAGGAATAATGTATGTTAAGGAGTGGTGAGGTTGGATTCTTGGACTAAAAGTAAGTCAAATAACTTTTAAAATGTGTCAACCTGTTAGTTTCCAACCACATTTACAGGTACATAAAGCACAGTCTATTTTTACTGTCCTTATTAGAGAGGGCAGAAAAGCAGTTCTAGCCATAGATGTTTTATAAAGATTTAAAGTGCTTAGAAAAGCAGAATAAACATGATAATAAGCTTCTATTTCTGCCTATACTATTGTCTCTGAACTGCTGAGATGACAGAAATTATTTCCAGCTGAAAGAAATCTATTCAGTATAATCCACTGCATCTGTAGATTAATAGATGCAACTATAACAGGCTGTATCTTTAGAGGTAGAGCACTTGCTGGACTGCTAGTCTCTTCATGCTCCTGAATGTTTTCTGCATTGTAAGATTTATTATTTTTTTGCATGAGAGGTTAAGAGAACTAATATGTTACATTGAACAAGGAGGCACACAGGATTGGCCATAAACCTGCAAACTGTGGCTGTCCCATTCAAACTCTTCCTAGTGTCCCCTTCTTTGAGTAGAGTTTGGTGGGGGTTTTTTGTTTGTTTTGTAAATATTGTGTAACATTTTTGCTTTTGTTTTATAGCAGAAGATCTGGGGTGTTTTGCTCAGAGTGGTTCTGCAGAGCTGAAAGTAAGAGCTTGGGTGAGAGCCTGCTTCTCGCCACTTCTAGGCAGGTTCATTTCCTGCTGCCAAGTTTGGTTTCTGTGCCAGGGTGTAATGAACTGCATCGTGAGTGCACCTGAGTTTTGGAGGATTGTGTTCATTTTAGCAAGCAGGACTTAGCAGCAGTCTTTGTTCTCTCACCTGTGTCTTTTGAATTTATATTGTTGAGGAGGAGGAGGAAAAATCAGTAATAAAATTGCTTCTCTGGGGTCATCGTTTTGCTGCTTGGCTAGTAGGGTTGAAAAGAAAGAGGGAAGAGGATTTTGACAACTAAAACAAGAAAAATACCCAAGTTTCAGGGAGTTAACTTTTTTTTTCCTTGCATTAAATAGCACTTGCACAGTGGCAGGCCATGCTGTCTCCTGCTGCATGCCTCAGACGCTCATCTTCCATTCAGGCCTCCTAAGATTGTTGCCAGAAAACACCCAGCTGGAGCATCACTGGCCTCCTGCAGGTATTACCGCAGGGGGCTGGGACATGGTGCTTATGTACTTGCTTTCAGTATCTAATATTAATGTTAATTTTAGACTAGCGAGTGGGTCCGTGATGTTAATTTACTGATGAGTCCTCTATAGTGCTCTCTTCCCTCAGACATGCTGGGCTATGTCTCATCAAACCATGCTATAAACAAAAATTCTCTTTTAATTAAACAAAATAAATGAGTGCCTTTTTGAAAGGTAGTAAATAATTTGAAATATTATTTTAATAAAATAATAAATTAATTTGGAGCAATGTCTATGGCTGTTTAAAGCAAATCTGTGATGGCTTCCACAATCACCTGGTTTGTAAGACACACAGATGAAAGGTCCAGTGGTTACTGCATCCTCCCATCACCCCAACCCATGGATACTCCATTCCAATGTGTGCCTGCCCTCCCAGCAAGAGGTTAGAAAATAGAAACATGGAAATTTCACAGGAAGTCATGGTGTGAAACTTCCCTTGAGGAACTAGGATGAAAGGTGTAAAAGTTATGGCTGTGAAGCTGGTCTGGTTGGACTGCAGGAGCTACATTGTCTTCAGTGGGGCTTACCACTGAAACACCTGGTTCTTCAAAGAAATGCTGCACTGGATGATGTGTGAATTAACCGGCTCATGGTTAAGTGGGCTCGGCACGGAGCGATCCAGCTCCAGCTGCTGGGAAAATGCTCCTCCACTCACGAGGCTCAGGAGGATGCTGCACCTTTTAAGTCACCAGGAGGAAAAAAAAGCTTGTTTTTCACAGCTACAGAAGAGGTTGTGTAGAGGGTTAGTTACTGCTTGACTTTCTCTTCCTCAGCAGCCACTCGTAGGCTTTGTTTTTCCTCCCTGTGTGTGTCTCTGCAGTGTTGTAGGGACTGAAAGAGCGTTCCCTGTGGGTGTCTGACACCTCGCTCAGAAGTGACGTTACAGATGAGCCCAGCTGAGATGACAGCGGTGCTTCTGCTCTCTCTGTGCTGCACCTCTGTGAGTTTCAGGATATTTTTCACCTGTGTGTGGTAACTACGTCCTTTTCTGTTCCTTGGTGCAGAGCAGGCTTTCCCCCAACAAACTCCAGCAGACCCTTCTTACCTGGCTTTATCACTGATTAATTAGACACGAAAGCAAACACTGTGCAGTACTGTCTGTGAGCTGGGGGAAGGTCTGTCATGGAGCGCTCGCTCATCTGAGGTCTGTGTGTGCCCTTTGGGGAAATAAACTGGATTATATTTCAGTATGCCTCATTGAGACAAGAGCTAATTGTCCTCATTGCTGATGGCGGAAGAATCAGAGCCTGCTGATGGGAGGGAGGGAGAGGAGACTTTCAAGACCACAAGGAAAGAAGGTGAATTAATAATGCTATTTGCTATTGTACTGCATGTCTTATTTCTTTAGTTACTTGCAGTTGGACCTTTCATTGCTTAGGGCAACAGATGCCAAGTCTATGTGGTCCCTTGCAAGGGAAAGCTTAGTTTGAGAAAGTCAACCTCACCGCATGTGACTCTGTTTGCACTTTTTGGCCTTGCTCAGTCTGCTCAAAATGAAGCTGAAATCCTCGTACTTGCGTTCAAACAGGCTCTGGCCTGGGGATGTTGGCTCGCTTGCCCCTGCCCTTATGAGTGGGTGCAGAGGACTGACAGGCACAGAGCCAGTATCTTTTTCTGAGCCCTATCTGAGCCCTCGTTTGTTTTCTTTTTCTCCTTTTTTTTTTTTTTTTTTTTTTTAGCAGCAGGGCCTCCTGCCAGGCCAGCGCTCTCGGCGGGGATTGCTGGACGAGGTCAGGCCGTGCTCTTTGCAAGCAGCCATGGGAAGGCAGCAGCGGGTGCCAGCAGCTAAGGAGGGCGTGCCTCCAAACCGCTGGGGAGTTAGCGGTCGCTGGTGTGGATGCACAAATATTTTCTTGGCCCTGCTCGGCATTCCTGTTCTCGGGGGCAGGAACATGACCAGACGTGAGCCCATCCCTTCTCCAGCCATGGCTGGAGAGCAGGAAGGGGGAGCCAGACATGGCGAGAGCCAGGTCAAGAGTCTCTGAAGGCCACCTGGACAGCCCTGCACCAAGGGCCAGGAGAAACAGGTGCTGTTCCCAGCCCTTTCACAGGGGAGACAGTATGGGATGTGGTCATTTAGTGGGCTGGAGAAGCTGGACTTCTCTCTGAGAGCATCATCTGGATCTCTGCTGTGGGCCAGCATGAGGGGAGCTGAGGCAGCAGAGTCCTGGGGTGGGTGGGGGTCAGTCGCAGGTATGAGTAAAACCCTACCATCATACCTCTCCAAGACATTTTTAAAAACATTGGCTGCTCAAGTGTCACATCAGGAAGCATGTAAGGCTGCGGTGCCATAGTCAGCCTTGTTGGCTCTGGGTGGCCTTACAGTATTTAGAGGGGGTCTACAGGAAAGAAGGGGAGGGACTCTGTATCAGGGAGTGTAGTGATAGGATGAGGGGTAACAGTTTTAAAGTAAAAGAGGGTAGATTTAGATTAGATATTTGGATGAAATTCTTTACGGTGAGGGTGGTGAAGTGACTGGAACAGAGAAGTTGTGGAATCCCCCTTCCTGGAGTGTTCAAGGGCTTTGAGCAACCTGGTCTAGTGGGAGGTGTCCCTGCCCAAGGGGCGGGGGGAGGGGGGTGTAAAGATCATCATCTTTAAGGTCCCTTCCAATCTAAACCATTCTATGATTCCAAGGGACCAAAGAAACACATTGTTCAAAATCAAACACTAAACATTTTTGGTTAAGGAATGTTTTCACAGTTTCATAAGAACAACTTTGGTGTGTTGCCAGATGGATGGATGAAGCATCTTCTCATGACATCTGAGTTTGCCTTGGCCTGATGAGAATACTACTATCCTTTTAATTACCAAGGGTCTATTTCAAAAGAACGATAAAAATTTTAGATTTTATGTGGATAAAGTATTCTGACCATGGTATTTCCAAATCAGCAATGGTTGGAGGCTTTGTAGGGGGGAAAAAAAAAAAAAAAAAAAAAAAGCTTGTGTCTCATAATTTTATGGATACCCTTGGATTTCATTAACTTCAGGTTAAGACTTTGCAGTTGGCAGCATCATGCTCATAACTCAAAAACAATTTGTGTGTTGGATTAATTTCTCATCAGGAGGCATATTTTGCTTGTGCCAAATGAGGAGAGCACTTTAGACCATGTCAGATTCTCAGAATTAATAAAACAGAAGCAACCAGAATCATGGATCATATGCAAACTGTTAGAACTTTACTTAAAGTAATTAGAATATGAAAGCTATTGGACAATATTGGAGCACAGATCCCCCCCAAAAGAAAGCATAGATCATTCGTTTTTAACAATGCAAAACACACATCTCTGTTAAATACATAAACAGCACTCAATTTTAATGCAACAGATACTTTTATACTTTTGACCTTAGCAATCATTTTAAAAATGTACAAAGTTTTAGCCTTCATCTATTTCTTTAAAGAAAACCCACATGTTTAAAGCAAAGCAAAATTGTCATTGAAAAAGAAACAAGTAGCTTTAGCAACATTTATTTTGAGAGAAAACAACTGGAGTTCTACAAGTATGACAAAAAATGATGCATGAGGTAACATTTCATTTAAAATCTAGGATCCCTGTACTGTAGTCCCAAACAGTGCTCTGGCTTGACACCTACAGTCCTTGCAAAATTGACTTGTTTAAGTAGTCAAGGATGGCTGTTAGGCACACTGCTTTGCATAAAGACAGCTTTATCCTGAAAGAAAGAATCTGAGTCTCATACTGAAAGATATTCTGAAAGAAACGAAAAACAAGCAATACCTCTTGGGTGGAATATGCATTTACCTACTTCTCAGGTTTACCTTCAAGTTACAGAAATGAACTGAAAAAACAGGCCTTTTTTCACTACAGAAGAGTGTTTAAAGGATTGACCTGCATCCCGATGCAACTGCAGCATGCCCTAAAGTGTGGCCAGCTACTGCTCTTGCTTCTTTCAGCATTGTCAGCCTGCTGAGAACAGAACAAGACATTGTCCTGCAGAACGCTCCATGGTCAGAGGGCCAGGCCAGGAAAAGATGAGGCCCTCCCAAACATCCTTTCCCCTCTTTCCTAAGCAGAAGTCTTCAGACTTTGGACTGCCTTCTTTTGTTTTGTTTTGTTTTGTTTTTTCCCAGGATGCTGCTTCTGGACACTTCTCCCAATTTTAAAAGTATTTCCATGAAACTAAAAACAAGTCAATTTTAGAGAACCCAAAGGCACAATTAAGAGTATGCAAATATAAATTCAGTATTTTTAGGCATTTCTGTGGTGCTGTTCCCTGTAGTATCCAACCATCTTTCATCAACATTAGTGAATTTTATCCTTACAGCATCTCTCTGAGATTGGGAAACCTGCTGTCCTTTGTATAGTATGGTGCAATCTGACCTCGCACACTGTATTCAAAGCTAGCTTCAGAAACTGCATCTCCTTTGAGAGACTTTCTGGGGGTTACCTCTGTACAATTTGGTTCTCCTCCATGATGATTTCCTCATTTTCTGCTCTGCCCCTTTAGGTTTTGCTCAACCTTGTACTTTCTTTCTAGAGTGGCCTTGTGTCCAGCCCTCCTCCCCTACACAAAGACGGGAGAGCAGGATGCATGAAGCTTGCTTCTTTCTCCATTGCAAAAGGCGTGGCAAAGTTTGCTGGCTTTTGTGCTCCTAGCAGCATAAAGTTTGGCTTTACCTAGTAACTAGTATCTAGTAACACTCCCCAAAACCTTTAAAGGCCAGTGAACCTTTCACTAAAGATGATAAATGACAGGATTAGGGTTCTATCTGCCCACCAGTGTAGTCCTTGCAGGGTAATGCCGTGCAGGGTGCCTGCAAAAGACACCTTGCTCATTTGCAGCCATCTCTCCCTCACTCTCTCCACGTACGCTTACCCCTCCACACTCACGTGTGCTCCTCCTCGGGCACTCCCAGAAGCTTTCAGTCTGATACCTATGAAGTGAGGCTTTCTCAGAGCTTGGGGACGCTGCTAGGCTGTGCTGCCCAAGCACCATTAAACACATCTCAGCCATCCCACCACGCAGAGCTGAGTCCTTGGTCTCCGCTTTGGATTTTCTGTGGACTGTGGTAATAACCTGTGCCCAGGCAGTGTTGCAGAACAAGTAACAGAAACAGTCTGGGGGACTCCAACACTGCCTGCAATCCCAACTTCAAATCCACCAGCTAGGGGCAACATCTATTTTTCCCTCCTCCTCCACAGGAGAGGATCACTGCTGCCAGTTCATGCTCAGCAGTGGAGTGACAAGCCAGCAAACAGCATCTTTCTGAAGGAGCTCCCTGCCTCAAGCCATCAGCACTCTCAGCTGAGGAGCTCTGGAGTCCTCCAGCCACACCTGTGTCTTTTACCACAAACCCCCCATATGCTCCTGGCTTCAAAAAACAAAGGTGGAGGCAGCAACATCAAAAGCTGATGTAAAATAGTGGAGCAGTGAGAGCAATGTTCTGAATGATTAAAACTTGACATAGGCTGAGCTCGATTGCCTTTATGATGGTGGTGGGGGTTTCTGCCTGGTTTAAAGCCTCAGGTTGAATTTCGCATCTTGTGCGTTGCTTTTGAAAAATATGCAAGATATTGCAGGTAGATTTTTATAAAAACCAAAGTAAATGAAGTGCACTTTGAACTACATTACTTAAACAGTGATTAGATTTATTCTAAAAAGCTCATTGATGGTAATAAGTAAGGGCATGCCAGCTACAAAAATGCCTGTGTACCTTCAACTTTTTTTGGAGGTTTTGCTTTTGCAGTTTTGTAGTGCTAGCAAACCGTGGATAAAATCAGTTGATCTAAGTAACCAGTAAACTTGTTGCCTATAGCCTTCCAATTGGTTCATTATAGCCTAGGATGGATTTGTTTATAATTAAAAAAAAAGGCAGAGTTACATTAGTGCTGCTTTGGAAAGCAAACTACAAAGTTGAAAAATACATGTTAGTTCTAGGCTCTGCTGTTTTCTGCATGTGTCTATACACTTTTTTGTCCACACGGGCAGTATTCTCCTTCAAAGTTAATGCAATTAAAATTTTTTCTTTGCTTTTCTGTTGTGTTTTTGCTGAATTATAGATAAGCTGTTGTTTTATTTTTAAAATATATCTTTTCCTAACAGTGTATTTATATGCTCTCATTTGTAGATAGGCCCAGCTGGTTTATTATATATATTTACTTACTTTGCATTACCTTGATTACAAGGGGAAGTTAGGAGAAAGGGTAGGGAGGTTGTGGTTTTTTTTAATGATGAATGACGTACATGTAGAGAGATGGAAGGAAGTAGGTAATAGATGCAATTGCTTGCTGGTTTCAGGTGGTTTTGCTTAGAGAGTTAATTGAAGAAGTGCAGTACAGTACTCAAATAGTCCTAGTAGGCACTGTCTCTCAACCCTGAACTGAAAGCCTAAAAAAGGGAAGCGGGCTCAAGTCCTGAAGATGAAGGGACCTCTCCAGGTTCCTGACTGAGTCAAAGAACAATCTAGGTCAGAAGGGGACAGCAGGCAGTCATCCAGCCTCCCTTT
This sequence comes from Trogon surrucura, assembly GCA_020746105.1. NCBI lineage: Eukaryota > Metazoa > Chordata > Aves > Trogoniformes > Trogonidae > Trogon > Trogon surrucura. The sequence continues at coordinate 80,431,949 of CM036619.1, forward strand.
GAGCAGAGGCTCAAAGCAGGGCCACCTTAGACGTTGAATTAGGTGGCTCTACATCCAGCTGAATTTTAAACTTAATCGGATTGTCCCTGTTAATCATGCTTTCCAACTCAGTAAATTATACATTTAGTTGTGAAATATATGAAGCCTTGTGCTTTCCAGTGCTTCGTGTTGCTCTGGGGATGCAATGCTAACTTTGCTGGAAAAGTTTGGGTCATGCTCTTACGGATCATTAGAAAGTCACAAAGTGGCTGGCGTTAAGTAATGAACTGGAAATAATTCTTTTAATTCTCAATTTTAAATAAAGAAGCCCCCCCAATTCCTTCTATGTCTTGACTCTCCTTTTCAGCTTAGCAAACGAAAAGTAAAAAACAGTCCATCAAAGAAGAGTTTTGTTGTAAGCTACTTTTTAATCATGGCATTACTTGACATTCAGTCAGCATGACAATTACATTTTCCTTCTTGAAATGCCAACAGACAAAATAAGCCTAGCAGGAGCCTTCAGAAGAAAATAAGGAAATGTCTGAAGACGCTGAACTAGGAATGACAGAAATGAGGTAAAACTAATAACTTGATTTGAGCAGTGGCAAGGCTTGGTAATACTAAAGAAAACTTTCCCCTCGGGGTTACGAAGACAAAAGAGTACATAAAAATATACCACGATTCTTCTGTTTTACTGAGATAGAGAGGGTATCTTGATTACGAAATGCCGAGACTGAAGCTGACTCTCTAAACGGGCAATTAACTTGTGCAAGCCACAGCCAAAATGCCCTTCTGTGTGAGTATGAGCTCCGAGCCGAGCTTAAAGCTCAATTGCTCTGCCCCCGTATTTTGTCTTTAGCTTTTTTGTTTGGAAGGTGCCAATTACTGAGAAGCCTGGCAGTGGTTTTGCTGAGGAGTGCATCTACGCACCAACAACTGAATTTAGCTCTCCGAAGCACGTCTGTGCAAGCTGCCCAAACGCCAGGGGGAGAGCCAGGGCTCACCTCACATTCCGTCCCCTCCTGCTGCCAGTCCTGAACATGCTTGGGCTGAGTTTACTGCTAAGCTGACAATTCTGTCTTGTTTCATGATGCTGTCAGGCAGCAGTCAAAGGCAATGCGTTGCAGTGTGCAGAATGAATTCAGAGATCCCTTTCCCACGGGTGCTCTGTCATGGGCACAGCATCCCCTGCGCTGCAGGAGCTTGCTCCCTTCAAAAAATGTGGTATTCTGCACTTGAACGCTAGTAAAAAAGCAAACACGAACAAGGGAAGGGAATCTCAATGTTTTATGAGTTTAGGGAAATGCCAATTTGATACCAAAACTGTGATAATTTTGTTCTGTGTTTAAGGAATGTTTATGGGACATTTCCTCAACACAGCCCTGCCAGTTATTCAGAAACAGCAAGCTGTGTAGTGCCACCTCTCTGCATAAAACCTCCACGCAGATTTATTTCTGCTGGAATAATCTTGTAACATATTTCATACTCCTCTCTCTGATGGCTTCTCCACTCAGACACCAAAATACTTAGAAGTGGTGTCTTACGCACTGCTCCTTACCCTTCAGTCCCTCACCAGGGCAGCTGACAGGGAAACGGCAGCAGCCGCACCTCTGGTGTTCTCTGCCCTCTGATTCACTCATCTCCACGCCGTGCCCTTGTCTTTAGGATGGATGTACAATACCCATAACCTTTTTCAACTTGTCCTCTCTCTCTCTCTCTCTCATTCCAACTTAGTGATCTAAATAATGCTTCAGCTTACCGGTATAAGGTCTGCTGAAAGGGTGTATTATTTACTCTTTTACGTAGCTTTAAATTGCAGGGGTTTTTAAAATGGCTTAGTATTAGCCCCACCTTAAGATCATGTTTAGGCTTGAGTCCTTGTTCCAATGAACACCATAATAAAAACGCCTGTGCAGCACTCTCCTCTACATGCCCATATATGTATGCACGGCTTTCCAGTGTGCTGATGGCTTCCTCGACTACGCTCAGGTAACACCCAGCTGCACTCAAACGCCTGCATGACCACGCCACAACCACCAAACCCCAGTAAGAGATGGAGCTGACGCTGCCACCTCGCCATCTCCCGTCCTGTCCTGCCTTTCGCTGAGGATACCGGCGCCAGGGCTGGGATGCTGGAGCCGCAGGACACCCTGTTCCTGTTGCCACCTTGCAGCCCAACGCAAAACTATGCCCGGCAACTCTGAGCACCCGGGCCTGAAAGCATCCTTTCTCCCTGCTTTTTTAGGCACAAGGCGCCATCCCACAAAAAAAGGCGCTCTCTCCTTCAAAAGGTTTCTGTTCATGCGTCGTGGCCTGCCCTGAATCGCTTGCATTCATCGGCTCACCCTCCGTCTCAGGCTGTTCCCTCCCTGGCTGCGGATTCGGCAAAAACACCGAGCAAGAGCCAGATATAAATCTCTCCTGCTCCAGGGAAATATTTAGCAGCAAGACGAGTAGAAAACAAAAGACTTCTCTGTTACTCACCCAATCCTCTCCTCGCTCAGGGTGGCTCTATCTAACCAAGCAGGCAGCTGAGGGCTCCTGCCAGGGGGATGGAGAGCGGGGCTGCCCCACTCCTGGGAACCTGCCGCTGCGCCTGCGTGGCCTCAAGCACCAGCCGGGAAATGCGGAGCTGTTTCCATCAAGTCCACTGCTTGGTAAGTGTGAGAGGCCTGCTTAGGGCAGTGGCTGGGGGGGAAGAAAACCCCCAATGTTTCCTGTTAATTCTGCAAAAGGAAAACTTAAGACAAGTTAGCATGCTTTTACGTACATATTACATGCGGAGGAACATTAACGCACAGCTTAGCGGTGCTCTGCTCTTATTTCCCACTTCGTGAGCTGTTCTGAAATTTAAGATGTAGGATGCAGATCAGATTTGTTACTCTTTTGATTGTAACTTTCGTTGCATAATTCAGTAGTTCTCCAGAAAATCTGGAAAAGCCAAGTCTCCACATGAATTCATTGAGACGACTGTGCTCTGGCTCTGACACAGAACAGGTTTCTAATGTAAAATAATTATCACAGAGATAGAGCCGTTTCATAAGCAATAACACAAGAGAGACAGCTAAACCAGAACTCAGGAAAGCCCTTTTGGGAAGAAGGAGGTGTAGGGCAGGGTGTGCACCAGCCCCTGCCTGACAGAGACACTGGTACCAGTAACACTGACTGGGGCCACCTTCCCCCAGCCCATAAACCATTACACCGGCTGCTTCACCGCTGTGACTTTGCCACAGAGAGTCAGAGCAGTGAGGTTTGAGGTGGTCGCTGAAGCTCCTGACACCAGTACCCAAAAGCAGAAGGGAGTGCAAGAGCCTTCTGGCTCGTTGCAGAAACACCAGTGCTTTTTGTTAATCCAGCAAAGCAATGTAAAGAAATACACGGCCCGCAGGTGGCAGAAAGGGATGCGGAGCGTGCGTCCTGCTGTCACTGCTTGAATTCTTGCCCCAGTCTTACTGCTTCTGTGCTCATTCGGCATCTTGAAAAGTAAAGGACTATTAAATATTACCCACACAACTGAAAATTTAGCTTTTACAATACCATTAGTTTAGCTCTGCCTGACCAATAATTTTTTTTTCCCAAATATTTTCTCATCATCTGTCTAAAGCAAAAGCTTCAGTGTTTCATTTAATTTGTTACGTTTTGGTGCAATTATTACTTTTAAATCTACATCAGTAATGCTCAAAAGTCGTCAAAAATACTGCTCTTTGAATTTCAGTCATGTACCAAAAGGAATATTACACAAAAATACTTTCTTGCTGTAGCTTTTAGGTTCCTGAAAAACTGTGCCTTCTGGACTTGGATACAAACATACTGGAGAAACCAAAACTTCATTAACAGAGAAGACCTCAATGACCACTGTGGTCTGTAACAGTCTATACACACGTTATATACACATACGAGTGTTTGAGATCCTGCATTTATGAATGTGCACAGTCTACATACTGCACGAAGTCTGAGGGGTTTTTTTTTAAATATTTTTTTTTAAAACTACTGTCACAAACAAGGAGAACACACCCTTGTGATGGCACAGAAAACGTGTGGTTACTGGATTTAGTCTTACCCTCCTAGTGCCACTGCTCATTAACCATGAACTGATTTTGCAAATCTGTCATTCCACATAGCAATTACATTTTTTTTCTTATTGCATTTGTACAGGTAACAAATTGGTACAAATGTTTACAATAAAATGCAAAGTTCATTGATACAATGCCTTTCACGACGGCCATAACTGGTTACTGACCAACTCTGTAGTTTTTTAGAGACATTTTTAGCTGAACTTGGAAAAATAGGAAATGTATTGTAGTTTAAAATAAATGTACATAATATACACTATATATATTTATACACATGTGTATGTCTACATACACATATTTTGATATAACATTTAAAGTAATGTTTAGTTTTGATCAGTTCTCTGAGTGCTGGGACTACCTGTCAAATAAAATCTAGAAACAGAATTCGCCGACAGTTAAATAATAATTTCCACAACTTAGAAAAATATACTTTTACTTGATCAGGTTTAAATTAACTGATTTATGGATATGTATCATGGAGGATAATGGTTTCCAGACTGGCACAATTAAACCTGAAAGAACCCACACTACTATGAACTGTTAACGAAACGCTGCCCCGCAGCCAAGCACGGACGAGCACAGAAAGATGAGCTGCCACTGCAGCCACCGTCGGTGGCACCCAAACCCTCTCCGATTCGGTCACCTTGTACACAGGCTTCATTTCCACCCAACACAAGTCACCCACTACACCTCACGCTCCATTATTTCAGGCCTGCTTCCACCGCCACCGCCACGGCCACCACGCAGCGCCCGCCGCCTTCTCCCAGTAGAGCACTTGCCGATGGGCGAGAGCAGCTCCCCGCTTCCACTCGGCTCTTGCCTTGATCTAGGTCCCTAATTAACGACTTGGAGGATCATCAATACTTGAGCTTCACCATACAGGTTTTGATCTACTGCATAGGTAAATATATCATAGCAAAACATACATATGTGTGTGTATGCATGTATATATATATATATATGTATGTATATATACGTATACACGTGTGTGAGTACGCGTACATCTCTCTCTATGAAAAACTTCATGGAGCTATGTAGTAATGTGATATACCATGGTATCCTGCATATGTTATCTGATTTCTTTTTTTTTTTTTAAAAAAATATATAGGCACCAGAAATAAGTATATAGAGCAAATCAACTTTTAAAAAATTAAAGTTAAATCAGTGGACAAGAACTTTGGTAAAGCTTGTCAAGATTTATTTTTTTTTAAAATTCAAATACAGTCAAAGTCTATCAGTTGCCATCCCTCTCTTCATAAGAGGAAAGTGCATGGGCTTTTTTTTTTTTCCTAAAGAAAATTAGACTTAAGGTGGGGCTTAATGATTCAAGAAAGTTCTGAATTAAATGTACACATTTTTCAAAAAATTACTATCTTTCTGATGAAATGAAGCTAAATAGAGTTCTTGTCCTGCATGTATTTTATTTGTCATATGCATATATATATAAACATATATATATATCTATATGCATGTCTGTTTATGTACCTCTGTGTGTGTATACACACATCCACACACCCGTAACATGAAAGAGGAACCTGTTTTTCTCCATTTTGCATGTGGAGACCAACACATTCCTCCCTGCCTTGTACCCTGTGCAGTATAAGCTCTAGTGATGAGGCCAAACAAAAAGATAATAGTTCACCATAGTATATTAGTTTATGTAGCAAAGTCATTTTCAAGCAAGTAAAATAAAGCTCTGTATTCCAAACTTCTTTTCCTTTGCATTTCTCATATAGGAAGGAAAAGGAAAGAGGGGAGGGAGTAGGGTTATGGCAGTAGCATTGAGCCTGTAGCACGTGTGTGTGCGCATATGTGAGGGTGCAAGAGCGCGCGCGCACACACACGCACACGCGTGTGCACGGAGAGCAGGGCTTTGGTTGACAAATAAAGATTGTCCAGAGAAGGTGGATGCATAAGTAAGGAAGACTCTACAGTGATGCAATTGTATTCTTTATGTTTGCACGGAGTGAGAAAACAAATTCAATTGGGGAAAAAAAAAAAAGAAAAGAAAAAAGAAAAGAAAAGAAAAGAAAGAAAAGACCTCCTGTTAGGTCCCTCATCAGTGAGAGCATACTCAGTATGCTAGAGAATTTATCTGAAACCTTTTAAATCAAGGCCTCTTTATTACAAAAATAAAAACAAACAAACAAAAAAAGCATGAGAGACGACAAGATGCTGAAGTGTCACTCCAATCGTCCCTGCAGAGAACAATTGCATCCCATTTATTATTCATTCTCTTCTCTCATTTCTACGATGTCTGTCATTTCCTCTGTGTGAGGCATGTCGGTCATTGCAGAGTCTTCACCTTCTGTAGCTGTTTCATTCTCATTCCGCTTCTTTTTCTAGATTGAAACAAGCATTCAGAAACCTATCAGTAAGTTGTGCATGAACACACTCCTACAAACTTTGGGCGCTGGGAGAAGCGAGGTGGGAATAATGTGGGGTTTTTTTAGAGTATGTTATTAAAAGCTAGAGTATTTGTGTCATATTTGTGGCTTGTCACTAATAAGTTGGCTTAACTTTGAAGGTTTCCATAACCTTCTTGGGGCTCAGCTTTCTCCTTTCTAACAAGAAATGCAATAATAGAGGCATTTCTTATGTTAAGCAACATCCAAAACAGGCCTCAGCATGACTGGAGCGAAGAAAGCATCTGGAATCTTTCACATCACAGACTTTTATTCAAAAAAAAAAAAAAAGAAAAGCAAACAAATATGAGAGAAGATAAGCTGCTCCATGAGGGGAGACAGAGGTGGCAACCTCATTTCTCAGATGTCAAAACTTCAGGAAATTTTACAAGATGGGAGCATTCTGGCTTCTCCTGGTATTGCTGATGCGCTGTAATCCCCCATCCCACCAAGGTCAAGTAATATTTAAATATTTTTGGCTAGCAGGAGCATGAGGGCATTCAAAAGTCCTATGATTCATCCAGGACATCCTGGATTAGTAAAGCTAAGAAGCATTCAGCCCCACTACAAAACAAGTCGAAGCATCTGTTCCTTATTATCCATTTCTCAGCAGGCTGACTAGTTTTACAGTAAACACTTTTACAGCTGAAAAAAAATCTCCCACAGGTATTATTGACTCAGCTGAGTTGGGCATATATATACATATATATAAAAAAGTTTCAGAATTTCAGAGGTGTATATGCAACACTTGATGTGTAGCTCTCGAATGCCGCCCACTTATCACCATGGTCGGTGAAAACTACTGGTTGGCTCTGCCACTGTCACAATGGCTGTGGAGATGATGCTGTCAGCTACATACTAATTCTGATAATGGAATAAGTTAGGTTGGCACAGTTATTATTGCCACTACCTGCACTCCTCACCGCAAAAAATTAAGCACCATGTCCCTGGCCAGAAACACTCTCTGAACTACTACCATAACAAACAAGTGATGAAGAGGTTAGTCCAGATACATGTTGTGAAAGCACAGGCCACAGGTTTTACTCTTTGGTTCTTAAGAAAAATGTGACAGACTAATCATGACAGAGATCAAGGTCTTCCATTTTCTTAGGAAACTTGTACGCTTTGGTCTATTGCCATGGCCTCCACTGTTAATACATATCAAAAATGGTTTTAGTTTGTTCCAACATAAGGTTTTTAGGTATTTCATCTTTCCTAATTTTTGCTAAAACTAGAAGTGGTGGGCATCTTCACTTGGCCCATAGTAAGAGGTCTAATTAAAAAAAAAAAAAGTAAATACATTTTTTATATTTTCTGCTCCCATCTACAGAGTCCTTCTGCACTGTGGAATGATGTACACACCACGTCGTTTCTGCCTGAAGTTGGACCTGATGCACAGAGCACAAAACCAGGATACAACATGCAAGAACTGAGACATATCCAGTCACCCAGCCAATATTTATCCTGTGTTTGACTTCATTTAGTGGAATATTCTTTGAAATCCATGTATCATTACTACTCTATACATGCCTAATTCTTACCTGTTTCCGATAGACGTAACAGGCCGCTATTGCAACCATGGTGGATTCTCCTACAAAACCAGCTAGGAGAGATCCTACTCCAAGAGTGGCTCCATGAACTCTGTGGGTGGCATAAGAGGAAAGTAGTCATGCTTGTGTGAGAATGCAGGATTCATAATTGTATTTTCACTGGCATCTAGAACCAATCTGTTGTTAGAAATATTTCTTTCAAAGATATAATACAGTGGCAAAGAGAATAACCAGTGTTTTGGAGGACTTTTTGTTTCTTAATGGCTTAACGATTTAGTAAAACAACCACATTCTGAATCAAATTATCGACTACAAATTTAAAGTGTTGTACAGAGTGCTGTAGAATAGATTATTTGACTTATAAACAAGATATTCTTCCATTAGCTTTCTTAACGGTGCATTTAATAACATGGAAATAAATTCCCCTTAGGACACAATTCTGCTTCTTTGACATTTGTGTATTTTTTCAAAAGGGACACCATTTTTGTGCCTGCCTAGAGCAGCCACACTTGTGAATTTTTACATGTATCTTTTCCAGATACTGACAATATTTAGCCTTTATATAATAGTTAGTATTTGGGGAAAATGTTCTGAGCAATGCAAATTCAGCCATCAAGTGTCAGGGAACAGGAATGAAGAGGAAAGCAAACGCATCAGCTCTGTGGAAAAAATGATTTACCCCAAGTAAGGCAGCACAATGAGACTTGCGATGAGGACGATAATCCGCAGCACTGAGCTGGGTGCCAACACAAATGTCTTCTTCAGAGTCATCAGCCAACCAGTCAAGTGCGCTCTGACAGTTACTGTTTTTGAACAAGGGAAGGGGAGGGGATGAGGAGAAAGGGAGCCAAGAGTAATATAAAAAAGTCAGTCATCTCATACGAAGCTTCTTCATTCAAAGAGTACTGTTCAGAGATATCCATGGTGGAATAACCATGGTGAAACTTGCTCTGCTAACTTTGCACACTGTGAAAACATACCAGAAATGAAGTAGATCTTGCATCCAAATTGTTTTAATGGACGGATTTTTTTTAAAGAAACAAAAAACAGAGCCAGTTATGGACAGTAATCCTTCCTAACAGCTGCTTGCTTACAACCAATTTATTAGATGGTCCTTTCTTCTTCCTTCATTAAAAACAATATCCTCTTCCCTAAAGAGATACTGAACCAAGGAAGATTTTCCATCTAGCTCCCATGTGCTATACGGAGTAACAGCTAGGCACAAAAAAAGATACCTACATGTACCTATTCCTATATTCGTAGTTTACCTTTATTACAAAACCGTTTTGTCATATAAGCAGGAAACACTACATGATGTAGCATTTAATTATGGAAGTTTGAAATTTTCTGAGAGGAAATATTTTGATTAGTGCTGTCACACTGAAAGAGCGTAAACTAAAAGAGCCACTGAGTCTGGCAGCAGAAGACTACTGGAGGTGATGTTACTGTGTAGGTGGTCCTAGATGTTATCACAAACAGTTAATTTTAGTTTTGGCACACACGTATTGCTACTGCCATTCATGTGTGTGCTCTTGGTCAACTACAACAGACAGAATTCAGGCTTTAGTTTTGGCAGTCAGAAATCTGCCTAACAACAGACTGCTTTTACTGCAACATTTGTATCCTGACTACTGGTGTAAATAGTCTTGGTCTATACCAGCTTCAACAAAACGGTGTTACTTATGCTAGGCATGCCTTTAGCCCTTCTTGTATGTACAGCCCTGCCAGACTATGACCAAGCCTCACAGGCCATTTGGTTTTGAGGTTACGGAGTTTTTATTTTCTTACTTCTTACCTGGAAGCGGAAAGAAGGAGAAGATGCGCAAAGGAACAACACACAGCTCTGCAAAAGCGAAGTCTACTCCAATTATGTCAACTAAAATCTTCTCTGACACGTTTGGCGTCCAAAACATCACAAAACAGAGCTAGGAAGAACAAAATTAAGAAATGTTTATATTTAAAAAGGGAAGCGCAATGAAAGATAGGCCCTCCTGGTCCAAAACATTTGTTTACTCTACTGATGGGTAGATAACTCTACTGATGATAAATATGCATACAGTATATTTATACTTAGCTTGCATTCAAATACACAGAGTACACAAGTGTAAATAAGAGAGGCGTGTTAACTTCGGAAGCTTTTCTAATTCTTCATGTTGCTCACATACCAAGACTGACGCATGTAGAAAGAATTTTTCTGGTGCCTGCAAATGGTTGTACTTGAATGGTCTAATTGTTATAAAAACTGCAAGAAACTTGATTTTTACAGTACTTGCTCCGGCTGACGCCCTTATTCCTAAACAGATTATCAAATATTTTAGTAACGGAAGATCTGAAGGACTCCAAGACTGAGAGATCTGACCTAAATCTAACACTAGCGTTTAAACGTGCTGCTGATACTAGTACTGCTGGTATGCAATATGCCTGAGAGCAAGGCAAAGGTGTTCAGCACAGTCCTGCAGACACAGTGCCCCCAGGCCACAAATCCATTAAGTCTGTTATTTTTGTTGAAGAGTGTGCTCTTTAGCCCACACATGGAAGGAAAACTCACAGAAAAAAAAATGCAACAAGCGGTACAGCAGTAATATGTTGTTTAATTTTCTGATCAATACTTGTGGTTGAGAATCCAGTTATTAAAAGGAAACTGTACAGTGACAAAGCAAATTCTTTCATTGCTGCAGACACCATGAGGCAGACTGCAGCGATTTGTACTCCTGCTGCAAATGACCTCTAATGCAACTATGCAGGGCATATTTTGTCAAATCTTTCTTCAAAGTCCAATAAACAAAATAAGATGTAAAGATGCCCACTTTTCAGTTATAATTTGCTGTTTTCATGAAAGCAAAGACCTTTACGCTGCTTGTACTGTACAATGCCGCTGTAGCATCCCACTGAGCAGTGCGGTTACTGCTGCAGCGAGATTCCATACACTCATGCTAACAGCAGAATCTGCCCAGTGCTAGCAGAAGGCAAATGGAACAGACTTGCCTCCTTCGACAGCTGTTTGAAAAGGTATTCTAACATGGTTAGACAGGCAAGCAAATAAGTGACCAAAAGCATTGTTCTCAATCCTGTTCTCTTTGAAGTCAAAGGTTTGTTTCTGGCTTTGATAAAAACAGAGTCAGTCTCCATCCAGCTCCTACGGGAGGAAGGTCAGTTTGCAAAATCAGGGGCAATGACTTACACCCAGGTGGTATGCAGTCATTTCTCCTCAGCTGTCGCAGTCTTCCCCACTCCCTGCCCCTCTGATCAGCAGAGTCAAATGCTGATAAATGGCTTCAGAGAGACCTTCTTGTACAGCAGCTGGTGGGTAAAGGCAGCAGTGACTGCTAGGCTCAAGAGTAAATACTCTGAGGAGGTGAGGCATGGCAGCAGAAGGACCTTCTATTTCCGTCTCAGCATGTTTCCATCTTTTTTTTTCTTGCAATATTGATAATTAGTTTTGTTTTGCTAAGAGATTCCTCCCTGTCGTCTTTTGAGCAGATGATATTCTCATTGCCCACAGGGAACAAACAGAGCACCAGGAAAAGGAATTAATGCCTTGCATCATGCAAGCCCTCTGCAATTTAACTTCTAGAGTGCTTGCAACTTGGGAAGTTTCCATGTTATTTCGAAGACAAATTCAAAATGCAGTGGAAAAAAACCCCATGCTCTACTTCAGGAAAACAGTAACACTAAAACATATGAAGGAGGGAAGGTATTTTGGCTATTGATTGTATTACAGTATATTGAGATATTGAGTATATTACAGGTATACTGAGAATAGGATGAAGTCAGGGTTTTTCTTGTGATGCTGCGCGGTGTGCTTGACGTTTGAGGTTACCTTGGTATAAAGGGTGAAGACTGATCAGAAAGGAGACCAGAGAAGATGGTAACAGATGAAATGATGCACGTAGCCCAGTGAAACAGGGAGTGGGGGAGATGGGCTCCACTGGAGTAAGCAGTGCTAACTTCCTGGGGTTCAGATCTGGAAGGATTTTGGGAAACGAGACATACTCTAGGTGAATCTATCTTTCTTTTAGTTAAACACTGTTTGCTTCCTCCTCCTCCTTATGTCTTTCTGCATGTCTGCGAGGTTAAAAATAGAATAAATAGGCTAGGCTAGGGTTATAATCATACCTCCATTTAATCTAATCAAGAGGTGCCGATGAAACAGTAAAAGCTTTCGTGCAGGCTGGAAACGTGCCTGCGTGGTGGCATTGCAGCTTCAGGTTGCAGTTAGCTGCAAAGGCTTTATACAGTAATGAGAATTGTACTTGGCCACTCTCTGAGGCTGAAGCATTTTAATACTTGGCCAGTAGAGATTTTGCTTTTCTAGCAAGAGTTGATTTGATTTTTCCGTTACCTTACAGTGTGAGTGCAGCATATTAAAGAATGGTTTTGTTAAAGCCTCTGATCATTTAACCAGAACTTCAGCTGAACAGGGATAAGTGCTTCAAAAATACAGGAAAAAAAATGAATGTATAAACAGAAGAGTGGAACACTACAGAGAATATGCAGGCCTGAGTAAATACAACAGGATTTATTATGGTGGTGTTATCTCTGTATAATCAATAGTAGGCTAAACATTTTTGGAAGTGTTTTAATCATTTGAACTGACCTGAAGGGTTGTGCAATTAGGTAATGTGTCTTTAACTGATCTACAGTAGTAAAATTCAAAAGACATTTAGTAAATATGTCAATTTTCTGGGCTCCCTGGTTCAAGAAGGAGAGGGAACTGCTGGAGAGGGTACAGAAAAGAGCTATGAAGATGACTAGGGCACTAGAACACCTGTCTTCTGAAGAAAGACTGAAAGACTTGGGGAATTTTAGTCTGGAGAAGAGAAGACTGAGAGGGGATCTTATTAACGCTTATAAATACGTAAAAGGTGGGTGTCAGGAGGATGGGACCAACCTATTTTTTTCAGTGGGGCCCAGTGACAGGACAAGAGATAGCATAAGAAATTCCATCTAAACATGAGGAGGAACTCCTTCAATGTGAGGGTGACAGAGCACTGGAAGAGGCTGCCTGGAGAGGTTGTGGAGTCTCCGTCCCTGAAGATACTCAAAACCCACCTGGACGCCATCTTGTGCAACCTGGTTTAGGTGAACAAGCTCTGGCAGGGGGGTCTGATCTCCAGAGGTCTTCCACCCCCTAACATTCTGTGATTTTGCGATTTACAGCCTCGTAAGAAAATCAGTACTAGCTCAGATCAAAGCTCCAGCTAGACTAGTACCACCTCCCTGCTGAAGGTCCCTGGGGGTGGCCTAAGGAAAGGGCACAAAGAGCAGGGCAAGTGCGGAGTGAGAGATGCCCTTCCTGGCTGCGCGGTCTGAGCTGCTGGAAATTACAGCTTCAGGAGCTCAGTAACTGTGGCCCACCTGCATCCCATGCAGCATTACGTGGTGCATACGACATATCTATTATTAGTGATTATTTTTTTCTTCTCAATCCAGTTGTGCATTAAAGTCAAAACCCCTCTCACTTATGGCTTAGACACTCTCCACAGGCAAGTGTGCTTATTTTCATGTGGAACTCTGCTATTGCCAGCTAGCAAATTCAATTTCTATGCATATTAAAAGGTTACACATCAAAAACTTCTGCTGTCAACAAGCCTGAGAGAATGTACCACATTTTTGTTTCAGCAGGGAAAGTATCTAACTGCTAGCATTCATTCCAACTTTCCTTTATCTCTTCTCTTAATGCATTTGACATTCACAAATGCTTGTGATGCAAGACTGTTCATGAGATTTTGTTTCAGATGCTGCATGTGTGAGTTTCAATGCCAGCAGTTCCAGAAAACTAACAGTCTTTTCAGAGGCGCTGCAACTCCTGGAAGCTATTTCCATCTATTTTGGTTGCTGACAGGGATTACATAAGCTCAGAGAGCCACTACATAACGCATTATAATACATTATGCTAACAAAGGCTATTGTCATGTGTATAGTAATCTGCAGGGTGCTAGACTAACTCGCTTTTCAGCATTTGTAGAAAGCTGCCTGTCTTTAGGGACATTCATTGATGAATATAAGGTACAAAAGTGTATTCCAGTGAGCTGTGAACAATAGTACTGCTGTGAACAACAGCATTTCTAGACTTCAGCGCAGTCTCCAGTTCAAAGAAAGTTCTAGATGGTTCTACTTTCCTCAGAAAGAAGCTATGGAATCCAAAAGAGGTGTTTTTAAAAATAGCTTAGACATATACCAGCCTGGAATGAGACTGAAATAACAGATTTTACCACGGGGAAGGATACTGTTAACCTTCTGTAATGAAATGCAGTTCCTATTTTTCTCCTGCAAAACAACTCTCAGCAGATGTTTCCTATAATTTGTTGAACTTGCAGTATTTGCAGAAGTATGGCTCTCTAAAAGAAGTGGCTTACCCTCAAAATACTGTTCTATGTATGTACTGAGGATTCCATCTTAATTAATTTAACCCATGCCTCGTTCATGACTTCTCTATTCCTATTTACGCTACTTGGTGCCCACCGAGAGCAGACAAAATCTACTTTATACCTTGTTACATATCTCAGCTTTGAATTGCACCTCAGATCTTTGGGATAGTATTAGTTAAGTTTATCACTTTTATTAATATGGAAGAATATAAATCATACGAATTTTGCCTTCTAAAGTGTGCAATACAAAAATCAAAAAGTAGCCTGAGTCTTATATGGTCCGATCTCCTGATTGACCAAATATCTCCATGGCCTCCATCTTTCTCACATAAACAGAAATTCCATAATTCTGTCTTCTTTCAGAGCTTGTGTCACGCTTACAGGATGAGCTGATCTCACAGATATGTTTGTAAGTCAAAATAATATATTGTTCTAACTTGCACCAATGTGAAAACCTGTACTTGACTCCTCTGTTTAACATCCTATTTTGCAGGATGTTGGTAAAAAAAATAGGTGTGCAACACAATACAAATTCCTAATACTTCCCAAACCACTCATTCCACTATGTAGACTCTCAAGCTGTTGAACAACATGGAAAATCATAAAATCATCAAATCAATTAGGGTGGAAATATTTGACATGGTTCGTATAAAGGAAGGAGATACAACTACTTGTGAGTATACACAAATAAAGGATTTTCTGTTTTATTCTGGACCAAGGAATCAAAGAACCTAGGTTTGAGCATAAAGACGTAGGAATATCACATGTGATAGGAAATCACATGTGAGTTTAACATGAAAATAACCACTCAAAGTGGAGTTTTTTGCTTGCTTGTTTGTTTGTTTGTTTCCCCGTCCAAGCACACTACCATAAACAATCTTGAAGTTTTTGGAAGTTTTTTGGAAGAATTGCTGGGTATGGTAAGATGCTAGAGGCCAGCATCACTGGCTTGCTATGGAAGTTTGCTGCATACCACAGCCTGGCCCACACCAGAATGGATTGCAGAATCTTTGCTGTAAATCATGTCAGAGAGCAGTCTTTGCACAGTCACCCCAGTTATGGCAATTTTGAGGAATTTTTGATATACAGCTTTTAAGGGGAAAAAAAAAAAGACGTCAAACGGGAGGTGTTGAAGATTCCTGCAGTCTGCTATTCTGTTGGAATATATCGTGATGATCACAGAATCACAGAATGTTAAAGGTTGGAAGGGACCTTAAAGATCATCTAGTCCAACCTCCCTGCCAGAGCAGGATCACCTACACTAGAGCGCACAGGAACGCGTCCAGGCGGGTTTTGAATGTCTCAAGAGAAGGAGATTCCACAACCTCCCTGGGCAGCCTGTGCCAGTGCTCGGTCACCCTCACAGTAAAAAAGTTTTTCCTGATATTTTTATGGAACCTCCTGTGTTCCAGCTTCCACCCATTGCCCCTTGTCCTGTCAGTGGACGCTGCTGAAAAGAGCCTGACTCCATCCTCCTGACATTCCCCCTTGACATATTTATAAACATTAATGAGGTCACCCCTCAGCCTCCTCTTCTCCAAGCTAAAGAGATCCAGCTCCTTCAGCCTTTCCTCATAAGGGAGATGCTCCACTCCCTTCACCATCTTTGTGGCTCTACGCTGGACTCTCTCAAGCAGCTCCCTGTCCTTCTTGAACTGAGGGGCCCAGAACTGGACACAATATTCCAGATGCAGCCTCACCAGGGCAGAGTAGAGGGGCAGGAGGACCTCTCTTGACCTACTTGCTACTCCCCTTCTAATACACCCCAGGATGCCATTGGCCTTCTTGGCCACGAGGGCACATTGCTGGCTCATGGTCATCCTGCTGTCCACTAGAACCCCCAGGTCCCTTTCCCCTGCGCTGCTCTCCAGCAGGGCAGTCCCCAACCTATATTGGCACATGGGGTTATTTTTTCCCAAGTGCAAAACTCTACACTTGCCCTTATTAAACTTCATAAGATTTCTCCCCGCCCAGCCCTCCAGCCTGTCTAGGTCTCTCTGAATGGCTGCACAGCCTTCTGGTGTGTCAACCACTCCTCCCAATTTCGTACCATCAGCAAACTTGCTGACAACATTCTCTAATCCCTCATCCAGATCATTGATAAATATATTAAACAGCACCGGCCCAAGCACTGACCCCTGAGGGACCCCACTAGACACAGGCATCCAGCCAGACTCAGCCCCATTGACCACAACCCTCTGGCTTCTTCCCTTCAACCAGTTCTCGACCCACCTCACTACTTGGTCATCCAGACCACACTTCCTCAGTTTACCTATGAGGATGCTGTGGGAGACGGTGTCAAAGGCCTTGCTGATGTCCAGATAGACCACATCCACTGCACGGCCACCATCCATCCACCTGGTTATGTCTTCATAAAAGGCTACCAGGTTGGTCAAACATGACTTCCCCTTGGCAAAGCCATGCTGACTGCTCCTAATAACCTTCTTATCCTTGATATGCCTAGAGACAGTGTCAAGGATAAGATGTTCCATCACCTTTCCAGGGATGGAGGTGAGGCTGACCGGTCTGTAGTTACTCGGGTCATCCTTCCTGCCCTTCTTATAGACTGGAGTGACATTCGCTTTCCTCCAGTCTTCAGGCACCTCACCTGTTACCCATGACTTACCAAAGATGATGGAGAGTGGCCTAGCTCACATGTCCTGTCACTCTGAAGCAAGCAGAAAGTGGGTCCTTTTCTTGTGTGGGAAATGTAAGGTTTTCAAGACCACACAGACCAAAGCCCCAGGGAACCTGCCCTGACCTCACAGCTGACCCTGCTCTGAGCCAAAGCCTGGACATGACGAACGCCCATGGCCTTCCCAGCCTGAACAATCCTGTGATCCTATGAAGCAAAAAGCCCAGGCTGCAGTCATATTTGAAAGCGGTTTATCATAATGCTGATGACTTGAATCACAAGGACATTCTCTCACAGCAATTATGCCTCAGGTGCGCGCAAGTCAATATAGATTTCTGTGAACTTGGCGTTCTGCAAAGGGTGGTGTAAAGCTGTAAAGAGCCGTCATAAAATCTGTCAAGCAGCAGGGGGAGCAAAAGAAACCAGAATCGGCCTGCGGGAAAACTCCCTAACTTCACATCTTTGCCTCAAGTAATGGATTTCTACAGATTGAAGTCTCCCCCCACCTCCTTTACAGTTGGGTGGCATTCTTAAGAAACAAAGCTAGGCCCAACACACTGGCTCTCTGATAGCATTAACATGATGTCACATCTGCTTTTCCCTTGGCTGCTGCTGAAAATACTTAGGTGGCATTTTTCAGGCTGGGCTGAGTAACTGAACTGTTCAAGAGAGTCATTATACCTCCTCGTTGAATTATGCTGCTTTATCTTTTACAGAAAGCAGGATATTTTTCTGGGTACAGCTTCACTTTTAAAAAGCTCAAATAAACCAAAGCTGGCAGATTCCTAGGCTGTCTTTGAAAACTGTTGACTTCACAACTTGGTTATTATTTTCTGTATCAAGTTTTCTGCAGCCTTTGCTGCCTCTTATTGCGATTATGGAGTTTGAGCAGAAACATGCTGCAGCGACAATTTTTGACCCTTCCTTTTCTGCTTGCTCCAGCCACCCATGCAGAATAGACCCTTTGTGTGAAACCTGAACAATCATGAAGGAGACATTAGTCTCCACCTCACTGGAGCAAACAGAAATCCTCTGTTCCAGGACAAAGGCTCAGTGCGGTACCACGGATGGGACAAGGCACTCGTGAGGATTTTATAAAGTCAGCCTCTGGTAGTCCAGCATCTTCCTGAGCGGGCAGGAATGCTTCCACTCATGTTGCAAATAATTTTTACTGAAGCGAGAACTAAACCTGACCTTGAAAAGGTAAAAAGCTTCTTGAACGCCTGTCTGACAATAGGTCATTCTCCAGTTGCTATTTTTGTGTCAGCAGCCCAAAGATAACAAAAGAATCTGGAAGTTCAGAAATGACAAAACCAAAGCAGTGAAAACAAACTCATCCACTGGATGAGTGGTATTATCTAAAAGCAATTGTATAGTGTATGGCAGTAAAGTCAAAAGAAAGTGGATTTAGTCTTCTTTCAGTGGGTTTGTGGGTTTGTTTTTTTTTTAAAATGTGAATATCCTAAACAGGACTTGTGAAATCTCCTTAATACAATGAGGCTGTATGAAGCCATCGAAATAAGACTGGGGAGTATGTACGAAATCAGTCCTTCTTTTTTAATTTCCTTTCTTTGTATACTCATGAGAGATAACGACCCTGAACTCAGTCACCCACAGAATTTCAGATACTGGCACTGTTGGCAGCTGGGGTCGTGTGCTCTAAGATGGGTCTGTTTCTTGCTGTGACATTTCTTCCTGTGGATTTTATGGCCTCTCAGTCCTATTATCCTACAACTTTAACAAAGTCTTGTTGGAACCATTGATAATAAAGCAATGCAGATATGTAAAACAAGGACAGCCAATAAAAGATAAGAAATAATGAATGAACACAAATCCAATGGCCTCTGCTATGACTTAAAATTTAGGCTGCTTTTTGAATGTGACTCTGAATGTCAGAGGTATATGCAGTGGCAGCAAACACTGTTCCTATGTGTGTTTCCCTTCATTTATATTTAAACTTGGGAGGAAAAATTTCAAGGAAGGATAAATAATGCTATATAGTACTTTGGTTCTGACAAAAATGCAGTTTGTACTGTTTCTTTAAGCCAATTGCTAGCCATGTCTAAGCTCTTTTTTTTTTTTTTTTTGTCATAAAACGGGTATTCCTAAAGGCAAGCAACAAGTACCAGGAACGGAGAGATACAGTGCAGTAGCTACTCTGAGTTTAAAGCTCTTCAGCACTACAAAGGGGGAATTAACTATTCTCACAAGCAGAAAAGGAGATATCCAGGGAAAATCTCCTGTTGAGGAGAGTGTAAGCATGACCTTGGACAGGGGAAGATGAACTACTGCTTTAATCTGGATGAACTGGACAATGTACTATAAAGTATGATTGTTTTACATTTGGTGGAAGGGAAATGAGGATAGGTGTGTTAATCTACGATTTGATATTGTGGGATGCATTGAAAACTTTCAATTATTATTCAAACTCTGCAGTTCCACAGTCAGACTTAACATCCTTAAAAACACAAAAACCCACCAAAAAAAATCATATAACCTTGGTCAGCTTTAGAAAACAACAAAGGCTCTCCCGAGTTAATTTAGTAACACAAGCCACTTTAAGCAATTTGGCTCCTAAGTAGTCTTCCTAATCCGCACGAAATCCTAGTGCAGCGGCTGGTAACCAATACGCAGGAACTGCAATGCTGCAAAATTCTAACTCATGTCCCTCACCACGTTTGTTAAAACACAAGCACCTCAAAAACTGAAAAGCATCATTGCCATCAGAAGTCATGTTACCTTTCTGATTCGGAATTCAAATTTTTTTGTTTCTACAGAGTAACCTAGTCTGTGGCAGTGTTATAGTATGAGCACGTGAACACTGATAAACTCACAGATCTCACTGTTTACATGAAGGAAATCATCACGATGAAACCTGTCTTCCATGGCATGGCTAAGCTGTTTCTTCTAGTAAAGTAAAAATGCGACAGTAGCCAAATCCTCAAGACAGAAGAGATTAATGAGTCTTATAACTGGGTGTCATATTGCACTCCCCTTTTGCAGGAAAGATGTAGAGTATCTGAAAGGCCAAGGAAGTTAAAGTATGGTTTGTCCCTTCCAGACCCTGATCCTATTTCCTCGACCATGAGTCATGAAAAAACGAAGGTTTGTTGACTTCAGTCCATTTGTAACTACTTGTTCAGCCGCAGGGCTCTGCTGCACCATCACTGCACATGGCTCTCTCTTCAGCATTAAATAACTCTCACATTTCACCACGTCACCCTCCAAGCCTGCTCATTTCCCAATTCTCAATTTATTCTGAATACCTGCTACCAGTCATCTATACAAGAGTTTAGACAGGCGAGTGGGAAGGTTCTAGCACTGCAGGCAGGTTAGGTGTAAAGCACGGAGAGGAATGCCTAAATTAAGGACCTCAAAAATCACCACTTTGTTCTGAAATTGCTTTCTTCTGCTTGTGAACTCAGAAACAGCATTAGCAGCCTAGAACATACATAGCTATCAAAACTATGCAAGTCGTAATAATGGGGTGATTTTCTCTGGTAGCAACCCTCTCTCAACACACAGATGAAAACTGTCACATCAGTCACAAGGAAATAAAACCAGTATTTTTTCTTGTTCCTCCTTCCAGAATCTGAATCACTTGAAACCATGGGGATGAGGCAGCAGATATTTAGCTAAAGGCTTTTTAAGTGAGACTGAAGGAGGAATAATGGGGTAAAAGCCCTGATAGTCTCTTGCATTGAGCAGAATTTGCAAATCACTTTGCTTTACTCTATGTTGATCTTTACCAAACTTAAACAAGAGTGTGTACACAGAAACCTGCTCACTCTGTTTTGCTCAAATGCATGAAGGTGAGGGCAAAAATTCTAGTATTCCTGTATTTTTATAGTATCTGACCAACACTGATTTCACAGTAGTAGTGGTAAGTGACCTCATTTTCTTTAGGAAAGGGGAAAAAATGCACTACATTTTTGTGAAATTATGTTCACATATACTGCTTGTAGCAAATTCTATTTTAAAATACATCTTTGCACACCCTCTGGCTACAGTGAAGCTGCCTAAGGCATTTAAAAAATAAAGCTAATCTCCTGTCAGGTCCTGAATGCCATTTACTATCTCTCAAGCTTTGAAATAAGACCCTTCAGGTGTTCCATCTCCAAGGATGGAAACGAAGCGCAGTTGTGCTTCTGTAGGTATCGTCACTCACTGAGAGCTCTCATGGTGGCCAAATGTCATCCTGCATGGGATGCCGGACACCAGCCAGCTGACACCCAGTGAGAGCTGCATGCTGCAGAGAACTGCCCTGCAGTTATTTCACGCTATGCACACTCCTGCCTTCAGAAGGTCTCACCAGTGAAACAAGAACACTTTCCTTGGCATTTCTCAATACGCAAGATTAATTCATATAACCCTGAATGCAAGCTAAGGATACCCACTAAGACAGAAGTCAGCCTTGCTGCAGAGATGCAAAGATTTCTTTAACTTCTGTCCTTTACCAACAGTTGCTTTATGTCTCATTGTTTAGCAGGACAGTGTAAACCATCAAATACATTGAAAATACATTGAAAACATCAAATACATCGTCTTACGTATGCGAGAGTTTTACTTAGGGTACTTTATCATGTGGAAAATTAAGTTACTGGTAAATGCAGAAAGTGATATGAAATGGCACATTTATTAGACTAGAGATTGGAAATTTGAGAACAAATGGGCCTACTGAAAACTGCATAGTCTTTGGTGCCCCTCATGGGAAAAATCAGCTACTGGACCGGTGGCTGGGAAATAAGATTTGCAGAGTTCAGCTGGCGTATCAAATATTTGCATAGCATCAGGGAATATATCAATAAAGTAATGCTATTGCAATAATATATTGAGTTGGTACTAATAGCCTGTTCTCATTCACACAAGCTTCAATTTGATCTGCCAGTGCCTACATTTCAACAGGACAACAGAATTGGCAGATGGTGATACCCACTTTGTAGTTCCTCGCTTGGCATAACCAAATCCAAAGCAGAACACAAAAGCTTGGGCATCTGGAGTTGCCTTTTAAACAGAAAAGGCTTCTCAGCCTGAATGAAACACAGCTGCTTCTCTTTCATAATGACTGGCTCTAGCTCTTTCAGAATTAAGAAGGAGAAAGCAGCAATGACTGAGTCCTGTATTCTATACTTTAACTCTTTCATGTAGGGAATTTTTCCTGTTACCCTGGCTTTCTTGTTCTTGATCAGGGGTTTCTTATCTCCTAGATGCTTAATGATTAATTATAGAAGATAATCAAGCAGGTGATGACTGGAGATTATGCAAATGATGGGATGGCTTGCAGTAAACTGTAATCAAATGGAAGAAAGACTTTCCTCCTCTTCTCTTCAGGCTGAAAATGAATTATTCCATCATAGGGACCCAGCAAAAGAAACCCTGTGACTCTGGAGCCCTCTCTGCTGCTTTAATACTGTGATGGGATCCCACTACTGAATCCTGCAAGATCAGTTAAAAGAGCCTACATTCCCCATCAGTCTGTCCCACTTTTATGCCTGTGGTTGGGGGCAACAGGAGATGCACAGGTGAACATGTTAAATGCTGCAGCTTAAAACTTCTCATTGTTATAATTCATATATCATATCATATCCACATATATAACTATGCTGCATATTATTACATACTTTTCAGATAAATATTTATAATTATATACACTATATGTTAATATATAAGATGAATAAGACTGCCAACCGATGCTTATGCTGCTGTGCTACAGGATGTAAACACTACAGAGCTGACACAGTCCCTGAGGGCTGGTTTAGCTCAGTGGGTTGAGCGTGGTGCTTGAAACACTAAGGTTGCACGTTCGATTCCCGTTCGGTTCTCACGTGTGTTGCCTGACCTAGTCGAGAGGTGGCGTCCCTGCTCACAACAGGGAGGTTGGATTAAAATGATCTCTGAGGTCCCTTCCAGCCCAGGCCATCCTATGATTCCTAAAGGGCCAATAACTTCCAGCAAATGAAAGAAACAAGACAGTTGCCAATAGTAACACCTTAAAGTACAAATGCTCATCAGCAGAAGCCCGTAAAAATCAGTATGTGTTTTTTCCACTGTCAAAAGATTAAGTTCAGATATGTATCTAAATATTACATTCTATTTCCAAAAAATGTAATATTTAATATAGGATATTAAATAAATAATATAGAAAGTAATTCTCTAAGTATTAGAAACATTTTAAAGCTAATATTAGACTTCTCAGTTATGGGCAAATGTTACTTAAGGTGGGTGACATTTGGCATGTATTGACACACACATATTCAACTCTCAAGCTTGAACATACTAGCCAGTAAACTGACCAGCTCTTTGCTCCTAAGCACACTGAATTTAAGCTTTCACTGTATTTTAAATCTAATGCAGGTTAACTGCCATTTGAAATTGGTTACCACAACACAACCAATGCATATCAATTTGTTCAGCTTAAGTGCCTGAGCCTCCGCTTTAGCTGAAACTTCATGGCACTTTTTTTTTAAAAAGCATTTAAAGTTTTTACTAGCTTGTCTGTGGTTCGTAACAAGTAAATCTGAAATTTGCAAGCTTTGCATAAACCATACACACACACACCTATGAGTCTAAATGTGAAAGCTTTCCCTCCACTCTATCTTTCAGTCTCCTTTTGAAATAGAAAGTAATGAAAAATCACAGGGCAAATTTGAACAACTGGATTTTGTTTCTTAAACGATGTCTGCTAATTAAATATAAGACAGCAATCTACACAATTAGTTTCTCCCCTTAATCAGTCTGAGCATTCACAAAGACTGCTGCTTTCCCCATTTGTCCATAACTATGTATCCTTTTTTTTTTTTAAAAACAAAGCAGCATTGAAATTCCTTTTCTAATAGCACTGGTAGAAATCCGAGCTGCTTCTAATAGAACACACGTTAAAAGTGAGGAGTGCTGTGCAGCTCTGCTGCTGTAAATGAACTTGGAGAGTAAAGGATGAACGTGGCCTGGTGGGCACAGCAGGGCACCCTTGGCATCTGTCTCACTGGTAAGGGAAAGCCTGCTGTAATACGTGGAGCACTCAAGAGTATAAAGATACAACTGGCCATGTGTCTTGCTGACACTTTAGTTAACAGGAACTTTGTGGCTAAACCAGAGCTGGTGTTTGGAAATCTGTCACTAAAGCACTGGGGTCTCTCACAGCTGAGGCTGCTTGAAGAGGAAGCTGAACTGTGTAACGTAGTTCACTCACTACTGCTCTAAGAATCACAGAATCACCGAATCTCTTCGGTTGGAAGAGACCTTTAGGATCAAGTCCAACCATTAACCTAACAGTGCCAGGTCACTAATAAACCATGTCCCTAAGCACCAGATCAACACATTGTTTAAATATCTCCAGGGATGGTGACTCCAGCACTGCTCTGGGCAGCCTATTCCAATGCCCAATGACACTTGCTATTCCAGGTCATTTTTAGTGACAGTGAGATAGGGAGCTTTCGTGGTGGTCTTTGCAAAACTGCTTTCTCTCATCAGCATCATGTATGCTCTTCATGCAGTGATGCTGCTTCCACCACATAGAGCCAGACATGATTCCACCCCAATGGCAGTGACTCAAACAAGGGTGCTCGCTGCTCTTGTTATCCAAGACACCACTTGCCTTCCAAGCCCACTCTAAGACATGAGCAGATGCCATCACTCCTGGTCCCCTCAGAGAGTTAAATGTCCCACTTTCCCTCGTGCTGCTTGCTTTCTTTCAACTCGGGGCATGCAACTTCACTGACTTGCTCAGGGTTTGCACACAGACGTGTGTGTGAGGGCACGGCCATCGCCGCCACATGGAGTAGGCAGCAGCAGATGCAGCGAAGGAGCCTGTGCCCTCCCATAGGAGCCCTCTGCTCAGCACTTTCATTTAACGGGCACTAACTAACATGAAATCAGCCTCTCAGCTCAAAGACAGATGACCAAACGTTAACCATGTGGCTGCCAGCAGCTAACCTTAGCCAGGGAGAAGGATCTGAACTGACTGCAACTTCTGTGTCACTGAAGAAGACTTGAGGAAGAGCTCAACT
Source organism: Trogon surrucura (assembly GCA_020746105.1). Lineage (NCBI taxonomy): Eukaryota > Metazoa > Chordata > Aves > Trogoniformes > Trogonidae > Trogon > Trogon surrucura. The sequence continues at coordinate 80,456,968 of CM036619.1, forward strand.
GGGAAATGGAGACAAAATTAAAAACTAAAAAAAAAAAAAGAAAAACGAATAGAAAGAGAAAGGTAATTTGGCGGTAGCTGTGTTTTACAGGCTGCCTTGGGAACCCCCTGAATTCTGCACAGTGGTGTCTGAGCTCAGAGTCACTGCCACTGTTCTAGGAACAACCCTTGCTTAAGTGCAACCTATTTGCTGTTACTCCTGCTGGGTAAGGCAGCTTCCCCTGAGTAGCTCGCTCCTCACACAGCCTGCTCTGCCACACACAGCTCACGAGCAAGGGAATGCTCTCCCCTGGCAGAGAAAACCTTTGCTGAAGAAAAGCAGTAATTTAGCACCTGGCCAAATTATTTTTGGATTTCTGCACTGTACAGAGGCTGACGCATTTCCCAACCAATGGGGTGTGTGCTACAAACACACTAGTTTTCTTTCTTGAGAGTCTGTGTCTTCACTTAGTTTATAATTGTGATGATGATATCAGGGCTGAATTGTACGGTCATCCAAACAGGTCTAGCATTCAATCAAAATGTTTAGTTCTTTGGCAGCCTTATCTGGCAATGGCAGCAAGACTGGTGCTTGGAGCAGTATCTCTACTTACATACAGAAAGAAGCATTTTTCCCCCCAAGTGCATAGTGGCAATTAAGTAAAAAATAAAGACAAGCAGCATTATGCACATTCTTCAAGCTGAGAGTAAATCACCAAGCATGCCTCATCTTCTAAAACTGTAACCAGTTCCTTAACTGTGTGGGCAAAATTCTTCAGCTGAGTCTCTCCCCTCTGCTATATAAACTTTACATTCAGCTACACAGCCACAAAACAGGGCTGTTGGAAGGAATCACTGCTTATTTACAACCAAAACCATATCAATATGACTAATCACGTCCGCTCTCTTACATGTTGGGAGTCTAATGGATTCTATTTACAGCCTTGCAGCTAGTCTACAATTTTTCCACTAAGCAATACAACTAATTCCCATTTTCTGAAGAAGCAGCTTTAATACCAGCCTGATGCTAAAAAGCCATGAGACAGAACTTATGATCACACTCGGCATAACACATCTGCATGTTGTCCAGTCAGCCTGGGAAGGCTTAAGTGCAGCCTTTCAGATCTCATGAAGATTTAAAATAAAACCAAAATCATGTTTCTTAACAGAACTATGCCTTTTTTCCTTTTTACTCTGACCCAATACTGCCACTGTCAACAAGGGTGAAAAAGTACTAGTAGTAGTAGCAGTAGGTTTACAGTACTTTTTGTGTAGGCATGTCTGGTCTGTGGAAGAAAGTAGCGTGTTTTTCTTCCAGCTCTGTGAAATAGCATGTCTTCAATGACCAGGAGGTTTCCCAGGGTTTTGCACTAGGAGGGTACTTTCTTGCACGGTTGCTGTTCATATTAAAAGTTTTACTGTTATTTTTTCCATTGGTTAATGGACTTCTTTATCCTTCCACGTTCTGGAGTCCTTCTAGAGATCTTATCCTTCCTCCTTCTGGAATCCTTCTACAGATCATCCACTGAAGAATGGATTCATATGTCATGTTTAACTATTCGATTTGTTTTGATCTCTTGGTCAGCCTGGGAACCTGTTTCTCACTTTCCCTCTGAGCCCGAGTCAAAAAACGTTACCAACAGTGATGACACTAGTCTGACTACCATTCGTTGCATCACAGCCCCTCCAGAAAAACACAACAATCACTGATGGCCACGATGGCTCAGCTATAGTGACCACTTGACCTAGCTGCAAGTCCAGTTTGAAGCCCAGTTCCTTAGAACCTGTGGCATATAGCAACGTCTACTGAACCTGTGTGCTGAAGCATTTGCAGGCTCAGGCCCTTGAAGCAAATTGAGTCTTTAGAGCTCGTGTGTCTATTTTTCTGCTCTATCCATTGACAAGCAATTCTAAGAATCTGTCACTAGTAGGCAAAAATAGAAACAGGACAGGAAAAGCTTTGAACCTCAAAAGTGTTTGTGGTATTTCAGTGCATGCAAATCTCTCATGATGAGCTTATGAAAGAACTGCCCTTGAAAGTGCTATGGAGAAGTTTTGGAAAAAAAATAATCCTGCAAAGTCACAAAACAAAAGCCTACTGCAGTAATTAAAAATTACTCTGCAGAGGATGGTGCCAGTAATGTGAGAAGCTTATTATCTATCAGAACTCAAGTAAGCAGATAAATGCCCAGAAGAGTTAAGACAACGGTCAGTTCGGAGAAAGCTTTGAGACTGAAACAATATTCCCAGAACAATTTATAAAGAGAAAAGCTTTCCCCTTTGTGGGTCTCTAACAACACTGACAGACTTGAAGAGACGCTCCATCTCCAGAGACAGTAACCACAACTGACCCTGGTGATCAAGGCACCTGGCAGCACCCTGACAGGAGCCAGCCCAGGGCTCCTTAGGATGCTGTGCACGGATCACAAATCTGTTAATGGCTGCTACAGATAGAGTATGGCTGCTAATGCAATTCCACCCCAAGTGGGAAGAGGGTGGCTTGACCAGTTCCAAGCAGTAATGTAAATTCATCCTATGTAGAAACAGAAGTTGTATTTACCCTTATTATCTGCTCCATTATTTGCTACTGTCCCCACCACCTGCATGAATTTACTTCCATAATTGCCTGTTAGTTGCTAAGAAGACTCATGCACAAACAGTTTTCTTGAGAAAGATGCACTGTACGTATATGTGCAAGCTGGCCGTTCCGAAATGCCACAGGCTCAGCAAAATTCCTCCCTGAATGTCAGCCCCTTGCAAGGCTTCCCAGCACAGACGAGGCTTTAGACCCTTTTGTCACTGTCAGCACCATCTCTGAGATTGCCTCTTTTAGTTCATTTTGAGAGTAAGCAAAGGCAAAGTACTCCCAGCATGGAAGAATAGTGCCATGTGAGGTGGGTGGGAATAGCTGCTGCAGTTTCAACATGTGCTGCCTTTCCCACTGTTTGCAGTAGATGAGGGACGCCCAGGGACAGGCTGCCATCCCACTGCACATGAGACAAAGGTGGTTCTTCATTTTCCTGATGTGCTGATTACCATAAGTTTTGTTCATTTAAAAAAAAAAGGTATCTGATACCTGCTTGCATGTGGAGGCTGACTTGAAAAGTAGTGAGAATTAAATTAAATAACCTTAGCCCTTAAGATATCTAGCCCAAGCTAATGAGAGATGATTTTCTTAGTACTCCAGTACTATGATCACACTCCCTCCTCCTGATAAAAGCAACAGAACTTCATAAGGAAAGACAACTCACCTTTCTTGAACTAGTGCTTTTAGTATTAGGTAGAAGAGATAATTTTCTGGTTGAGATGAAAGCCGAAGAGTTGTACAAAGGTTTCTTACCGTTAAGGACAATGCCATGCAAACAAAAGTGAACTTCTTGATATGTGTCGCTGTGACAGTGCTGTTGGTGTTCACCAATTTATTGCTGGGGTTATTCTAGGGTGAGAGAAAGAGATAATGAGCATTAGGTTGGCTCCAGACTACTGAGAGGCTGACAGCACCAGGGTCATATCTTGGACCTGACTGTCTGTGCCTGTGTATGGCTGCTTTTGCTTGTTTGCTTTTTAACCTAGAGCCTTCTGAGTACTTTGTACCACCACTGAATGTTTTCCACTTGAACTGACAGCAACAGCTCCTGTTGTCACCAAGGGCTGAGTAATCTCCCTACTTTTCTAAGGAGTAAGTCCTATTGAACAAATTCAGCTTTGAAAAAGCGTGGTAGCTCTTTCTCAGGAAACTCCAAGTGATTTTTTTTTTTTTTACCTTAAAGTTTGTAGCATATTTTCACATGAAAACCACGTTTTCATTTCCTTTTACCAAAGAGTAGTACCAAATCTGTACACCAAGGCAAGTACTCTTACTGATCCAATTAGACAAGGAATAATACAAACAAAGCTCCTAGAACAGCTGGCTCTGTTAATGCAGTTTAACGAACAGAACATAATTAGGACTATTAGATGTTCCACCTTGAACGTGGGCTCGGTACTCACATGGCAGCCAAGTTTTGTTTAAAATAATGACAAAAGCCCTCTTCCAAATGTCTAATATAGCAAATGAAGCTGAAGATTTAAAATTGCTCTCAGGGAACACATAAAAACAAACAAAATTGTCTGCAAAAGGAGAGAATGAGATATCAAAAGCAGGGCACCATTAGGAGCCTGGTAGCAATAGGCTGCTGGGTCATCTATTGCACTTACTCTGGGGCTATTTGAGATACACAAGTATGTGCCCCTGCTGCTAAAATCTTTATCATGAGATGTAGTACAAGGTTTATTCAGCCTTGATGTAACTCAGGTAGAACAGTAGTATTTGTCACACGGTCAGCCTCCTGTAGTGAAGTTACTTATAAGAGAAATAGGAACTTGTGCAAACACATCCTGAGAGCAGACAAACCGACCATGAGCTCTGTGAAGGGCACATCATTTCACACACGTTCAAGTAGGTGACGGAATTTCGCAATTTAAAGCTTTTGTGGCGATCAGCACAGAGACAGCACTCTGCTTGGGAGTTTAGGTGCATGAAGACACATGCACGCAATTCAGACTCTAAAGCAGGAAACTACTCCCATGTCTACCCTTCTTGGGAACAGGTTCTGAAAACTCTCTGTAAACATTTTTTTCACACATCTATTCTTATTTCATGTGTTTCTGAAGAAATACCTTGTTACTGTTATTTTTTATATATGTGAGGAGAGGCCTTGCTTACATCATTCACCAGTGTTTAAACAAACTCTGTTGCATGGCTCAACTTTCTAACAAGGCTAAAAATAACAGAGAGGAAGGAAAGCACACCCCAAATCCAGCCATCCAAAAGCGATGAGAGGAAAAGGGGCTCTTGCCTGTTGCTACCCCACTGCTGTTAACCCTGCCCTCTGATCTATTCTGCCCTTTGCTCTAACTCTTGACCACGTACTCTTTTCTTCTTATCTCTTGCACACTATTTAGTTTTTGGATCAAAACACTACACAGATTATGGAGCAAAAAGAGTATCCATTCCCATCTATTTATCAGATAAATAGCTTTCACAAGTCCTCACACAGTCAGTGTTGTTGCTCTGAATCAGACAGCACAGTCCATTAAGAATAATGGCAATATACCATATAAAACAGCAAACAGAGCAGAGAACTAGGATATGCCTGTTTTCTTTCAAAAGATCAGCAGTAACTTTTAGCTTGAGTGTAACTGCAAGGTCATGAGGTTGCACTGGACAGAGTCTTATAGAAGACTGAAGCAGGATCCTGCATCTCTCTTACAAACATGAACAGAGGTAACTATTTCCCCGTGAAGACAAGAATCTGACTTCTCCAGCAGAGCCACTGAAGAGGGGCACAGTATCGGGATCCCAAGTCCCGTCACTCAGTGAAGGCAACACGGTGTGCTTCTCAGGGCCACCAGCATTGCTTGCTTTCTGAATAACTGACAAAAGAAAAGGGGAGCTTGCATGCATTGAAACTGTTTCAGCATCTGAAAATCACAATGGAGGCTTTACAGAGTTCAGAAGTAAAAAGTGCTTCTCTATGGACTCTTCTGAGAAAGCCTTAGCTTAAGGAAACAAAGCATTTGAAAGAAACGGTGACAAGCGAATGACGTCTGACTGAGGGTAAAGCAATTCTCACAGCAATCTAAAAAAAGCCTCTGTGGGTTTCTGGTTTCGTATTTATTGTCTGAAAGGTACGACAGAGGCATTTGCACACATGGTTGCCAGGATGAGGTACCCTTTATACTGCTACCTCACTTGGCACATTTTATGCCAAATTGCTCTTAAAACATGCAGCTAAAATCCCCACGATGTACTTTTTCGGTAATTAGATAAACTGTACTGCCTTACTCTAGCTTTTTCTTCTTCACATTTGTTCCACAAGAGCTCTATGAGAAGCCTTTTAACTCAAATTAACAAACAGACAAACCATGGTCTGATCCTGCCTCCACTAAAGTTGTCAGCACATCTTTCACCAGCTAAATGAGACCTTTAAGAGTCTTAATTGCTGTTAATTTTGCTTGGCAATAATGCACTTGATTGTGGCCTATAACCAGTGAGGTCAGCAGCCCCTGTATTTCCTGTCCCAAACCATTTTTATCTGGCAGCTTATTGGTTTTGCAACTGCAGCTCCTCTTCATCAGCATGACCTCTGAGAAAGCGTGCAGGTTATATTTTATCTGGCAGGTCAATTTACCTGTACACAGGCAGGTTAGGAGGTTATGACTGATTTGACATTTCTTTGTTTTGTTTTTAAGTTCTCCTCGTAAATATGGTATTGAACAGGGCTTGCTTGGATTAAGTGCATCCCGGAGAAAGCAAACATGTTTTTTCATCAGTATTTGGAACCAGAATTCTAGTCATTAATTGGTAAATAAAGGGAAGGATAGGATCTGGCATTTGAATTAGTGTATCACGGAACATGACTGTTCTTCACACAGCATATGGGCTAGTGAGCACCAGTTCTAAAACAGAACAAAAAAAAGAGTCCAAACAAAATTAATTTTGGTTATATATTTACTCTGTACTCAGTTCCACGATCAGTCCTTCCATTCTTATGTAATTACATGATTTGTCAATAAAAATCTTAATAATCTTGGTCAGCTAAGTCAGTTCTACTAAAACAATGTGTTATCTGTGTTACTGTCAGTCTATGAATCAGGCTTTGTCACATATTAACGTAAGCAAATGAATCCAAACCTGTTTGAGAGATACCACAGAACCTGGAGCAGAGAGTGAGCTTGCTCACTCACTGATGGACACTTGGTAAGAAATCACTGCATGAGCTAAGTAGCTACATCACAGTGAATAAGTGAGGACTTCTTTTAAGCCTTAAAAATACAGCCCCTATCTATTCAAAAAGTAGCTTAATACTTTGTAACACAGAGCTAAGGTTAAAATCATAAATCAGGCAACAGCTTGAAGCCAGCAAAACTCAATTCATTCTAACAAAGATTTTAAGAAAACCTTATCAGTGGGACAAGGAACAATAGGCATCAAACACAAAAGTAAAGAGAAGCAAGACAATAGATAGCCATTAATACAGCCCTATTTAATCTTTAGTTGGTTTATTTTTAAACATATCTACACTTGATTATGGAGCCACAAACTAAGTTTCTTCATATTTGTTTGGTAGAAATTCCTCTCATGTCATTGAAGCCACCCCTAAATTAAAATGTTGTAGCAGACAGAAAGAGGAGGACCGCGCATGCAAAACCACAGAAAAGGTATTTATTACACCCCTAACGTGGTCACTCACCTTGTCAAAAGCAGGGTATACTGCTCTGATCTCCGTCAGCCAGCCATAGGGCATGTGTCCCACAGGGTACGTAGCTGTCAGAATTGCCACTGCCTGTGGAAAGAAACAGGGAAACATGAACTTCAAACCTTTGAACAGAACAGTTAGACTAACACAGGGTGCCATTTGCCACCAGTATCACCACTTTGACACAGTGAGAAACCAGGCAGGCAGGTCACTGGTAAGTCTTTGTTTCAGGAAGACCATGAGAGTGACCATAATCTGTCCTAGTGTTTTAAGCTTAGAATATCTTTTGTGCCATGAGGCTATGCTACTCAGCTTTGTGGTTTCACCATCACTCTGACACTTTGGGATATTAGTTAACTTGAGCGGGTGTGTGCCCCTCAGCCAGCCGAATACCTCCCCCTCCCACATTGCTCCCGAGTTATTTTACCTACAGATACCTGAGTAGCAGAACACCTTACAGCTCACAGTAGCTTTGGATCATATTTCTTAATTTTAATGTATATAACATTTTACTTGGTTATTTGTAAGTAAACCAGTTTGAAATAAGGCAGATAGACTGTAAAACATTAGGCCTCAGTGGCTGACTGACTTTGGACATCAAACTGACTGCTCTGGAGCAGGAGGCACTTACAAGACAAAAAAAAAAAACCCTTCTCCCCATTTTGGTGTCCATCAACAGAAAACAGACAAAAATAATTCCAGATTACCATTTTCATCATGAGAAACAACTCACTGCCTGCAATTTAAAACTAGGTCCTTTTACACTTTCACAAGTACAGCCCAAGAGGTACATCAAAGACATAACCCCCCTTACATATTAATGTATGAATGATTTAGCTGATGTTTCTGATTTCTGAAGAAAACCTTTCACATAGGAAGGGTGTTTAGGGAGCTCTTCTTGAAGCTGCATGGAAATCTATTAGCCCAAGTTTTCTAGTCCTCAGAACCAAAGTGCTCATCTGTTCTGAGAAATGCCTGACTCCCTTAATTCCAGAAATCAAAGTGTTTGACTGCCTTTTGTCTGCAGGTTCGGATCTGCTACAGTCTGCCTATATTCAGGTTCATTTTATATCTGACAGTGGTAGCATTAAGAAAGACCTTATTTAACTACTGCTGTCTCTGTTTCACTCCTAAACTTTCGATGTACATTTTTTGGACTATCTGAGCCCATTTTCTCATTATAGAATCATAAAATCGTTTAGGTTGCCAATTCCACCACTAAACCATATTGCTGAGCATCACATCTAGATGTCCTTTAAATACCTCGGGGGATGGTGACACCACCACTTCCCTGGGCAGCCTGTTCCAGTGCTTAACAACCCTTTTGGTGAAAAAATATTTCCTAATATTCAGTCAAAACCTCCTCTAGTACAACTTGAGGCCATTTCCTCTTGTCCTATTGCTTGTTACTTCTGAAAAGAGACCACCAGCCACGCTCACTACAACCTCCTTTCAGGTAGTTGTAGAGTGATAAGGTCTCCCCTCAGCCTTGCTTTCCCCAGGCTGAACAACCCCAGTTCCCTCAGCTGCTCCTCATAATACCTGTTCTCAAGACCCTTCAACAGAGGGTCTTCGTGATGTAATTATAATGTAATTAATGCTTGATTAAAAGATCTATATAAACACAGGACCATATAGCAAGCTAATTGGTTCCTTGAGCTGTTTAAAAAGAGGGGAGAAAGTAGTGATACTCACAGAGGAGAAGAGTGTGAGATAGATTCTTCCCTGCTAATAATAGATTTAATAATGCTTAATGTACCTTGAAGAAGTAATTGGTTCAGAGAAAACAGAGCAGGTTAGCAGAGATCAGTTTTGGAGTTCTTGGAGACTTTTTATTTTAGATGCATCACGTTTCATAGCTAGCCAATTGCATTTTGTTGCTGTTAAGATTGCTCCAAATGTACATCACAGCTGGTGGTTTGCTGGCCTTTTTACACTAACAGTAGTGGTCACATTTCAGCTTGTTCTGATTTCTGTAATAATTGCACCTGAAAAGTTGAGTTGCTGGCAACACAGGTAATGTCAGCCAGAGTGGGTGTCCTTGTACTAAGACTGCTATTAATGAATAGACTGATCCCTGACTTAGACATGTAAGAGCATTACGTTTTCTAAATTCTCTCTCCACAGCTTTTTATTTGCACTCACTGGCAAATCCCGAGCAAGTGAAGTATGCAGTATCATGCATGACAAATTAGCAGTGCTGACAGAATGTTTGTTAGGCATCAACTGTCGGAATTTTCCTTTCCATTTAGTATCTCACACTTTTGTTTTTCCTACAGAGAAAACATGAGTGATTTGCTAATGACTATGTGGTCCTAGACATCCTCCCATTGAAACCAGCAGCAAAGGTACCTCAGACTTCTTAGAAGAATAGGTCAGCTCATGGTGAGCCCTGGTGAACATGCTGCGTTAGTCAGAAGTCTGTCTCCCACCAGCTGTAGGACACTGAAATTCCTCAGGAGAAACAAGGTGCACTTAATATCCCAACCAGGAGACAGATTTTTTAAAACATGCTTCCTTACATCTCTACTGTATCCTGTGTGATGCACTGACTGCTGATGGTAGTTTCACATCAGTTTCCACAGCCATAAATATACAAGACAGAAAACAGCAGAACATGAGACTACTGAGGACTGTTGGAAAATTCCTGGGATCCAAATGTTTCAGAGCATATGGACCTATATGTAGAGCATGAAAACCTGGGACACAGGAACTGTTTGGTGAAAAAATTCTACTGGTCTTGAGGGTGAGGTCCCACTAGGCCTGACAGCAATGCTCATGGTAAGAGTCCAAGTAGGATTCTTTTCAACGATAAAGAGAGAACTAAAAAGACATGTATGTATGGCAGTTTATTCTTCTTGGCATGGCTGAAAAGAGAAACATAGAGGCAACGCCATGTAAATGATTTTTTCCAGTAATGGAGAGTGCTGACTTTCTTACCTCTGTGGCTGCAGAACTGCCACCTAGGTCCCGGGAGACAAAAAGGTTGACGATGGGCCTACTTATTCGCTGAGTTGCTAAAATCAATGCCAAAGGCCACCAGAAACTCAGCATCTTCCTTATTGTAGCCTCTCCCTGCAACACATAGGAAAAAAAAGGAAAAAAATAAGCGAGTTTGGAAAAAAAACATGCAGAACTGCGCCAAAAACACATAGGATTTTTTCTTTTCCCACCCATTGCCAGTTTGGTACATTCATTTCAATAGTTCAATATGAGGGGCCTAAAATATTTTCACTAATGTTAGTAATACTGAATCAAAAGAAGCTGTGTCATGGATCTCAATGCATAAGGTATTTATCTGCATAATTTGTTCTGGCTATCAGACAAAGACATGGGAAAACCAACATGACATTTGAGGAAAAAGAGGAATTTTGAGACCTTCTTCCCTGTGAAATAAGGTGTCCACTTAGCTCATGCTGTGCTGTCTTACAGCTCGGTATAGAGCTCAGTACAGAGGTGCTCAGCAGACAGCCCCTCCACACCAGGGGAAGCATTGCCTCGTGCACTGTTGCTGGAACAGTTTCTAACATGACTCTTCAAGTGAAAATGTTTTTTTCTTGCAGGACATAGAGAGGAGGCACTTCATGCACAGCAGTTTAGTATAGTATTGTAACACAAAATGCAACTTTAAAATCATTCAATTCAAAAAAGTGCAAAGTATTAAGACATACCCCCATTTCAGGCCCACTTCTGTCAGGAATGACATCGTGTATATTCCTGTAGTATCCGAGGCACAACGTGGTACATCGGACAAGTGCTCCCATGTATAAGGACAAGATTGGGATCAAGAGAGGCTCCCTGCACTCCAAGTGACTGTGAAGCAAAATGGCTACAAAAACAACCTGTAAAGCAAACGAATAAGTGATTAGTAATTTGTCTGTGTTTTTCTTTAGGGCCAACATGTCTCCTGTCCGACTCCAACCAAGTCCATCTGAACCACCAGCCATGCATGACTACATGTGACTTGGAGCTTGTGGCATTTGCAACTTCAGTGAGGATCCCCACTGCATCACAAATGAGAAGAACAAGAGTTAATGTCATACATGAGCTCTGTTAAACAGCACTTGAAGGTGTGGGCAGGTGTCAGGCTAGGAGCCATAAATAGGATAAGGTTAGCATGAAACTCTGGCAAGGTCTGGCAGTAAGCATGTGGCTGAGAGTCACCCTTGCCAGGAGAATGTGCTATTCCTATATACACTGAAGCTGGAGACATGCTTCTAGGGTCAGCTTCTAAGCTGCATCTTTTTCCTTTTTTTTTAGGGGGGTGGGTGTAGGGTGCAGTGGCAATTAAAAAGCCAGATGTTTTAAAGTATTCAATTCAGCATTTAGAAGCAGGAAGTCTTACATCACCTTAATTTTCTCCTTTTTTTGAGTGAAATTTTAGTATTTCATCACTCTCTCCTCAGCTGAGTGCCACACTGATGTAAATGAAACAAAAACTTTTGGTCTCATGAGCAGCTCATAATTCAGTCTCCTAAGATTAAATGCTCAATACAGAAAATGCAAAAGAATTAATTAATATGATATTATTCTCTTTGTTAAGTACAGAGCTGATGATGTGCCTGTTAAAACTCCAGATGTCTCTGGATGGGGGTCACAACCGGAAAACCAACTGTGTCTGGTGCTGTGAACAGCAGAATCAAGGACAACCCTGTCGGGACATGCTGCATTCAAGCGAGTTCCAAGAAATACAAAATATGTTGTTCAGGGACAGGTTTTCTCCTTCACTGCTAAAGCTCAAGAAATACTTAAGAAAAAATCACACTGTGCAAACATTTGTTAGTCAAGGTACGCTGTTTATGAGAGTTTGAAAAACTGCTCTTGTGAATGTTACAAAAAAACTGTTGTTCAGTAAACAGAAGCAAAGTCAGTCACAAAAAATATGTATATGAAGCAACCCAAGGAGAATTAGCTACTGCCTGTGCACCTAATGCTTGTGTAGGGAGCAGATGTAAGTGTAGAGTGTTCTGGGGAATGGAGAGTCACAACTGTTGTCTTCCGGATTTGCTTTTGCTCTGTGTAGTTATTGTTGAAAGAAGATGACAGGTGTCTTATTCTTCACAATCCAGGAGCCCCAGTCACCAACCACTGTGGAAAGGGCATGTGTACCATGGCCAAAATAAGAATTTGTTTCTGTATTTAGCTGTGTGTGAGCCAACATGCATCCAGGGTCAGCAAACTTCGTAGGTCACATCAGAACAAGAGCAGATCTCGAGGGTTAAGGTCATTTACACAAATTGGTATTATCTGCAGGGATTTAGTGCAGTACTGTAGAGGGACAGACCTGCCAAACACAGAATAGCAGCTGACTCAATGGTTCAACCTGATTTATGGTTTGCTCTTAGGTGGGAGGAAAATGCTGTGGAAAATTGAACTAAGTGCTGTTGACTTCGTATTTCCTTTGATGTTATGCTGTTATTATCCTCTTTCTTACCCAGTTATTACACCATTCAGCTGGTAATGGGGCAGTACAGCAACTGTTTTACAGGTGCTGGGACTCTCCATTTCGTAATATTTTTAAATATGCTTTAAAAGGAGAGCTGTATTTTGGTTCTCAAATGCCACAACACTGGTCACCAGCAATGTGTACGAACTTTGTTTTTAAAGTGTGTCTACTACAAAGCAACAAGATAGTTAACACCTCCCTCACAAATGAAAGTTCAACATTTGGTCTCCTCTGCATCATGCAGGGGCTGTTGCCACAGATTCCTTCTGCTGCAGTTCTGAGCCTTCACCTTTCGGATCAGTTACAAGAACAATGACACACTGGCACTCAGAAGATGGCTTACACTACTGCGTTTCACTGGATTAGACATCACATGCAAAACTGACAGGTGAACTGGAGAATCAAGCCCTCGTTTGCCCATCTACAAGCCTCACTCAGGATTTCAGTGCAGCTCTGTGGAGCACGGAGGAGAATGCACAGTGGGAAGCTCTTTCAAAGCACCCCATCAGCCTCAGGATTGGTGACGGCCATTCGTCTCTTTGTGTGACCTTTTTTTCCCCAGATGTACATGTGTGTAGGTACTTGTTTCTCATCCACTCTGAAACAGGGTTGTGGAGGTGTTGGAAGACATGGGCCTAGCCCAAACAATCCATGTTCCCTTCTCCTGAAATTGGTTTGGGACTGACTTGATCCAGTCAGCTGAGACCAGCCTAAACCACAACTGTCAGCAAATAGCCTCTACACGATGGGGAATCAGCTGGAGAAGAGCATACAAGATTACCTCCTCTGGTGTGTTGTTCAGAGTAGAGAGAGAAGGCAGTCTCTGTGCAATAAAGTTCCTGCTTAGAAAAGCATCTAGTCTGTAACACGACCAAAAGAGTGACTGCCAAGAGGAGTCATTACCTGAGCTATGACATCTGAGATGGAGGCACAGCCCACTAGGAAACTGTACTTGTGCTTCAGCAGAATCCCAGCATGGGTCCATGCCTGAAAAAAAAGGCAGAGAAGAGTTTGGGAAGTGATTTGTGAATGATTTGAGGTCCCAGAATGTTGTTTTCTGGTTGTTATACTGTCGACAAACAACTTATAAAGCTCTTTTCCACCAGCAGTACCTGGTGTGAACCTGGGCAAATGCTAAGCCAGTAATGCAGACAAAGCACTGCTGCATTCAGTTCCTTATTGCCAGGGCTGACAGGGAGAATGAGAATAATTTTATAGACAGTATAGAAATATCTAAGCAGATCAAATAAGAAACTGCCCCTTCTTCATAAAACAGAAGCTGCACAGGATAGATTATCATAGTAAGTAATCTGAGGGAAAAAAATGTTTATTTTCACCGTTTGGAAACACCTCTGAAGTGTAATATTTATTTGCCCACTGAGTTATACAGAGTCCTGTCTGGAAAACAAAATTTAATGACCCAGCTTCTTTTTATTGTTAGATACTATTTCAAGCAGATGAAGTGGCAGAGAAAGTCATGGAGGCATGCCATGAGAAGGTTATCCTCTACCAGTTTTACACAGAAGTAAGGCATTAAACAGATCTGCCATATTTTAATGTTTTGCAGGCCACAAGCCTGGTGATTTGGGAAGCAGCAGCCCACCCTATGTGTGGCTCTTCTGCCCGAGCACTTGAGATATACCGGACTCAGCTATGCTTGCAAAAATTTGCTTTGAAAAAATATGGAGCTTATTCCTAGTGAGCTCTGCAAGTGATGCAGAAATGCATTGCACATCCAACTCTCACTACAGACCAGAATGAGAGAACGCACAAAAACAACCTCATCGCAAGATAACCAGTGCTTTCCAGCATGCAAACACAGTAACTGTAAAAGGCAGCTGAGGTTTTTTACGTTTGTCATAATCTCTGGATATTCTAAGTCCACCTAGAGGCTTTTTCTAGGTAGCAGGAGATGATGTGTCCCGATATATCCAGAACTACTGCTTGCAAAGGACACACCTTTCTTCTGCACATCTCCAGTTTCCCATCAGGTAACAGACTTTGTAAACTAAAGTCACCAAAGAAAAAAAAATAACATTAATATTAAAATTCCATTCTGAATCAGGCACTCACCATGGCATCCATAAAAGGGAAGGCAGCAAGATAAAGGAAGGCCCTCCGAGTTTTACTTCCCACTGATTCATCCACATGGTGCAGCTTATTAATAATGTAATACCCCAAATCGCTATACGCTGTAGAGACACAAGAATAGGAATGAATAATAAAGGTTATATATGGACCCTGGTGAGATACTCACAAGTATCTGAAAGACTGTGAGGCCTAGGAGCTCAGACCTGCATCCACTTAGCAAACAGCTGCAGGGGCTTCAGGATATTACAGCCTCACCAGCTGCTGTTTATGACTTAGGAGTGCTCTCATGGTTCTTTTTCAAGTAACCTTTGGCAGAGAAGTAATAACAAATGGCTGAGTTGGGAGATGAGGATAGTAAGTGCCACATCTGTTTGCTAAATGAACACACGGGTACTCCAGAAAAATCTACTGCTCTTTCATTAAACCAAGGCTCTTTGTTAGAAAAGCTGGTTTTGCCACGCATTGTGTATTTCATGGGACTTAGTACCTTGTAAATGCTAAACCCACCTATTGTCAGTGCATTCTCATGATATTACCTGTCCCAAGCTGTAAAAGGATACCATGAATTGCCAAGGCATGCAACAAATCACACTCATTATGCCCCTCCCTCACTCTGCCTAATTATCACCTCTGTCAGGGCACTTCACCCATCACTGCACGGTCTCCAGACAGCCTCGACCAGCCTTATTTTCCTTCCCTATCTAGAGCCAGCACCTCAAGAACCACAAGTGGGGAAAGGGTAATTGCCAGGATGTTATTTCCTCATCCTCTTTCAAGCCAATATAAGACTTTTTAGTGTTGGGCAACATGCCTCTTGCCAGGTCTCTTTTCCCAGGGCGTTGGGTGGAAGACAGTGCAGACCCAGGGACCCATCACACAGCTCCTTAAAGAGCTGCTTACAACCCTGTTAGTACCCATCTTATCCAGCTGTTTTAATAGCCTCAGAGTTCTCTCCATGACCAGGAATAACAAAGAGCTAGCTACTACTGGAGTCTCTAAACTATGGGGATTTACACAATACACATAGTTAAATAATCCAAATAGTTTTTAACCTTTTATAAGCTATGCATATTATTACTTAGTTTCCTCTATACACTTGTGATGGCTGTTAGAAGAATGATTAGGTTGTAAAGTCAACCTCTCAACATAAGTAATGACAGAACTACTTGTGCCTGGGGAATCTTACCTCAGTTGTCTTCCCCTTGCATCTTTTCTAGGGTAATTATTTCAAATGTGAACATATATTTGACTTTCCATATATAACAGCTCTATTGTCACTGTACAGACTTTCATATAGGGTCTTTCAGAAAAGCTAGCCTTTTCATGCATGCAGGTCACATAACTGGATTGACAAATGCTGACAATAGCCATCTAATTCAATCTTTTTAGCCTTAAACTATCTCTCATAACTCATTAACAATGTTTGGAAGCAATTAAAGAGTAGTTCAAGTCATCGTTGGTTTGTAATGGTTTAAGGGTCCAGCCATTAAACGGTTAACATGACTGAAAACACTGTTTCAGTCCAAACAAGACAATATAAGCAAGGTAGTAAAATCGAAGGAGGTAGTATCACAGCCCTAGGAATAGGTACGAGCCTCATTCCAGATAACCAAGACTGCTCAAAAGATGCTGAAATGTTAAAAACTCTGTCTTTTCCCTATGCTGGTCCCTATTGCTATGTCCTTCCTCTGAACTACGACTGTTAGACTTGTAATCTCCCAGTTTACCCAGTAATCCCCGAGTTGCTTAGCCATACTCCTGAAACACTCCCAGCCTTGTTTCCCTTTCAAGGGGCTTGAGGAAGAACGTTAGACCAGGACTTCAACCTTTCCTCAGTTCAAGGAGGCCAGTTTAGTTCTTTAAGGATTCATGTGCTTGTTACAGTCCAGTCACACATCAAGCACAGCCTCTTTTTATTTTTGCATAAAAACCCACCCACCGAGTTTTGCTCAGTATTTTGAAAACTCTGTTATGCATGGATTTTTCCATGGTAAGCCACCATGGAAAGCTGCTTTTATAGCAGGGCAGGACATGGATGATTCTGAATTGAATTATTTGAATGAAAAAGTATGGAAGGTATGTGGTGCAAGCTGCTCCTGAGGGCCAGGTTCATTGAGCTGTCTCTTAGGTTCCGTTGAAGTTGCTTTACACTTTTGCACAGAACCTCAAAAGCTGCTGCAGGAAACACACCAGCCTTACTCCCCACATGGGGACAGAATCAGAGTCCAGGTGGTGAGGAACCTACTTCTGTGGAGGGGCCTCCACCAGTGGAGCAGTGCTGGGAAGACAGCATGTCGCAGAAGTCACCCCTCCACGCTCTCCATGCGCTCCACCTGCTCGTCTTCACCTGCTTTAAGTGAGACTAATTTTCAACTGTTTAGAAAGTGAGTAATAAGTAACTTTTTGGGGTCTAAAAGCCATTAAGTTGATAATTTTTTTTAAAGTTTACTATCACAGAAAAATTTACAGAATCAGAAGGGTCAGAGGTTGAACTACTCTCACTTCTAGGAACAGGCAGTTGACTACAGGGTTGTAGTTTACTAGCAGGGCACTCTCGAGGGACTTATACCACCACAGCCCACAGCACCATATTTTTAAGATTTCTAGGGATATCAGTGCTGTGCTCTGTAAGCTTTAAGAATCTTTTTTCTCTCCTCCATCAAAAAACGAAAAGTCTACCTGCACTTTTTAATGTGATCTTATTTTTTAAATCATAATGGCTAAGCTTAAAAGCTAGTTTTAAAACGATTAACTATTCCACAATCACTTTTGCTGATGTCCATGAATGTTTCTGTCCTCAGAAAGAAGGACTCAGCAAGTTGAGATTCACTGACAGATATACAGGCATGTGTCTCTGAGCTGTGAATAAAGCAATTGCTGATGTAATTAGAACTTCACTTTGGCCATCCTTACAAACTTATTATGAAGCACAGCACAAAATTATTAACACAGACTACAGCTGAGAAGTATTACATGAATCTAAAGCAGTTGGCTCTTCCCATTCCTTGCATCATGTCAACCAAAACAGAGAAACCCAACTCCAAGACAATCTGCCTGTTTGCTCTCCTCTAATACCTCATTTATACTGTATGTCTACAAATTAGTTTTGCTCCAGAACTTAAGCAGGAATTCTTGCTTTTGCCTTTCCCAGCTGAGTTTTAAGACCCAGAAGCTTAAGAAATGACACTGAAAACTGCATACCTAATTGGATCTCCTCTCCACTACACTGATTTCTCTAACAAGCCAATTACTACCACATAAACTTCAGACATTCTTAAAATGATTGAACACACTCTTAATGATGCCAGCATATAGCTGTACTGTAGTCATTCCAGAGCTGTCTACTACTCAACATGCTATAGTTACATCATAAAGAAAACAAAAAGAAACCCTCATAGGAAGTGATACCATTTATGTCCAGACACAGAGCTAGATATATCAGTATTAGCTTTGTTGGAGGACAAAAAAAAAAATCAAAAAAGGTTTTTGGATTAAAGTGTGTTCTTTTTAGATGCATTCCATTTTCATTCTTTGCTGTCAGTTTTTAAAATGAACTTGGAGATTTGAGAAGTAAAAATCTTTGCTGCTTGTCAGAAAGATGGCTCACATGGCCAAAACTGGTGCTGTCCAAGAGTTTGTTTAGCTAAGTGATTTGCGCAGATAGGAAAACACCAATTTGAAAAAAAAATATAAAAATAATTGAATGGCGAATCTTCATTTGGAGGTTGCACAGGGTACGTAGATTTCTTTATGTCTTTGAGTAGCCTGACCTAAAGCAGAAGCAAAAGTCTGTATCCCCATTATAAAAGCCTTAATGATCAGAATGTTTTAGGCTTTGTGATTATTTTTTCTTACAGTAATAAATTAATTTAGAAAGAACAAACAGTTTAGGAGCATCTCACTGCAGACTGATTACTACAATCACCTTTTTCTGTGCTCAGCTCTAGTTCCAAAATTGATTAGTTGTTTTTCCCAAATCTATCAATGATTTTTGGTCTCTGAAACATCTTTACGTAGGCCAGCATCTTGTAAGTCTCAAAATTAGCTTGTTTTAACTAAAAAACAATCACTGCTATCCTAATATCCACAAATGCTTTGGTCATAGGCTTTCCTCCTCCTTGAAGGAATACCCTGAATACCTTGCTGGTAAGAAACTGCCCCTGTTGTGGCAGAAGGGTTGGGACAGTGGGGAAATGTCTCATCCCTTAGCAATGTCCATCTGAAGATGGTGAACCAGGACACATTTAATGAATAACATTTTATCATCTTTCAGAAAGAAATTAAAAAAAAAAGCAAACATGGATCATATTTTGATTTCTGTTTCTGTGCTGTCATCTTTTTCCACGGCAAAACGTTTAGTATGAGGCAGTACAGTGGGCACATTGGAACAAGACCGACTGCAAAAAAACAACTCATGTTGTCAAAGCCACTCTGTACACCTAGACTTTAGAAAATTCCAGTGGTGTTACATTGAAAGTAGTGGAATTACAACTATGTCTTGCTTCTTATGCAGATCTTTCACGTACATGCAGTGACCATGCATGTGGGAAGTTCAAAAGAATCAGTAGAATTACCAGCAACTGCTCAAGCTTTCCCCTGTGCAATCTGCGCAGCGAGTGGCTCATGCCCTCTAGCCCGTCAGCAATAAATTGGTACAAAACAAGTCACTCTCATGTCCTGACCATCCAGTTTGCTGTAGGTCTGCCTGGTTACTAAAGTTCCAAATTTTTTTCTTCCGGCTGATGACAAATGATCCATCATGTAGTTTTTAATCAGGTGTCGCGGTCACCAGTTAATGAAGTCTACTTAAGCAAAGAGGGTGTTTCCCTGAAGTAATTTCTGCCTTGACATTTCCAGAACCCCAGAAAGATGCATAAAGTAATATTAAAGTGCAAAAATACCCTCACTTTCTCAGTATACCATTTCTCAGTAAATAGTGAAAGGCTGAACAGTGATGCTTTATAGCCCAAAAAAATGTGCATGTCTTTCATGACACTAGTGTTAAAAGGGCCCACTTAGTATGGAGGGTTTACCAGCAACACCATGAAATGCATATTAGCATAATGTTTTATAAATGATTTCTCTCCTCTGTCAAGCTAGCAATTTAGTAAGAAGTCAATAATACGCACAGATGGGCTTAGTGTCTTGAATCCCTTCTCCTACAGCCCAGTATTCCCACCAAAAGCAAATCTCTGAAATGACGAGATACTTCAGACCCTGGCTACATAGTGAACTTGCCACCAAGAAACCCTAACTGGTGGCAGTAGCTGCCCCCAAAATAGCACAAGGGAAGGAAAGCAGCATACTATCTTCTATTTCCAGATTCCGGCTGAAACAGCAAATTCAGGAATACTGTACTGACCAAGGTTTGCAGCAGCATTATAAGTGGGATGAGAATATGGTTTCAAATCCCTTTGGTCAAGGTCTACTTGTTTCTTGGTTCTTAGTGGTACGTGTACATGGGGTGATAGGAACTGTTGGTGAGACTTTGCAGACGTTCACAGCAACGGGTGATGACTTAGGGACCCAGAGCTTGTAACTGTGAGTTTGAGCGGTTTGATTCCGCCAGCGTCTCCTACAGAGGAGGGAAGGGGGGAAGCAGTTGTGGCGAGCTGGTGCTGAAGCAACGAAGAATGAGTCAGGTGGATGAAATGGTCTGTTTTGATACTTTAAATACGCAGAGGCTGCTGTTTGTGAGGAGCTTGGTTGCAGACTGTAAATAGTGTCTATCACAGTTGGAAACGTGGTGATTCATTGTGGTCACCGTGCTTCTACCACCACTTGTTTTCTTCCTTCGGACTTTCAGTACTCCTCCTTATTTCACTGGGCTTTTCATTCCCTGTTCCTTCCTGGGCTTCAGCAGTCCACAGCTGACAGTCATGCCATCTTCCTCAGCACCATGCACGTGGCATGTGGAAGAAACTCCATCACCTAAGTGCTGTTTGTTTCTGGTTTTCATCCACTAAGCATCAGTAACTTGTATTTCTGTCTCCTGCAGAGAGCCCGGGATAGACTTGAAGCTGCTGGGAAGTAGTTGCAGGTCCTAGGAGGCTGCCCGGACTCCTTCTCTTCCTCCTGCTCGGTAGGTTGTGCATCTGTGGGTCAGAGAAGAATAATCAGGATTTGAAACAGGTTCAGAGGAAACTTGGAACATAAAACTTGGCAACATCACCCAGGCAATTGGTGCTAGAATCTGACTAACTCCATTCTCTCAGGCTGTCTGCCAGTCCCTGCTGTGGCCTTTGCATATTTTCAAGCACAGACAAGTTAAAATACTAAAACATATTTTGCAATCTGCCGCCATAAGCAGCTGAAAGATTGTGTGAAGCCCTTTAACTCATGATTTTAATGCATGGTAAGCACAGCCTTCTTTTTTCATTTTTTCCCAATGTTTGCAGAGAGGGCATTTCAGAGGTTCTAAACTCAGCAGGGCTCTGCTTCCAGGCAAGAAACTTATCTGGCGTGTTTTCCAATGGTTGCCCCAAACACCTCTCTTCAATAACAAGTCTCACATGAAAAATGCAACTATGTTTTTCACCTGGAAATTTGATAGTTATGCTTTAAATTTTCTTGAAATCTCTCATAGCTTAAAATAAAATGTTGCATGACTAGAAAATTTTTTTTTATTCAGCTGGCAAAGTTAAAAACTTTGACCAGCACTGGCAGGAAAACAAGTGAGCAACTAAAGAGCGGCTCTGGGGCTGAAGAAACATTCCAAGCAAAGAAATATGAGAGCCAAATACACAAATGGCCCAAAGTTTATAATAGTGACTCAATAAAGCCGTCTCAACTGCAAACATATTGAGGAAGTGACTAATTGATACCAGTGAATTAAACTAACTTGGATGCATGGATTCAGCTTATAAAATCAGCAACAGCTTTTCCCTGGCATAGAGTTACCATGGCTAGTGAGCTGTTACAGTAAGCATTTATTACAACTGTAACATGGAGCAAAGGCAAATAGCTGCTGTATCAGGGGTGGAATCAGAGACACAATGGTCAAATAAACCGGAGTGCATGGGAGGCACACAAAGCTGGTGAACATAGCTGGCAGCCTGTTAAAGGATAAGAGCAGGGGGACATTCATATTTACCAGATGGGTCTTGTATCTAGTTGGGCAAGAACTGAGCTCTATTCTACAGCCTGTCCAGCAGTACATGCTGCTTTTGAGATACTAACAGCCTCATTTCCAGGTCAGTCTGTAATTTCACAGCAATTCTGGATATTGCCATCACACTTGCATTTGCCATCTTTCTGTGATGGAATGAACCCTGCTGCTCATCACCCAACTCAATCCTACTGCCTGTCACCAACACATGCCTCCATAGGCTATTGCATTACCTCCCTCCTCCCATCCCTTAGAGCTCCCAGCTTTTAGGATTTTACCTGTTGAATGCAATGCACTCTCTGCTTCTTCCTCCTGTGTCTCCTGATCCTTGTTGCTGAGGTCCAGATGCTTCGACTCTGTAGAACGAGCCAGAAGGTTCAGGGAATCTGATGCAGTTCTTGGAAAGGATGTAAAGTCTTCCAGGTCACATGGCTTTTTATTGCTGTGGCTGATGCTTGGGTTGATATCCCATTTCTCCAGGCTCTCAGAAACTGGCAAATGCTGTGGCTGCCTTACTTTTTAGGTTCAGCTCATATCTGCTTGTGTATTTTCTTTGTTTCAGAGTTCACTGAGGGAGCCGGTCTCAGTTTGGCATGAAGTGCTCTTAGTAACTACTTCTCTTACAGATGAATTATTCAACAGAAGTGCACGATGACTAGCACTAGTAGAGGGTAATATCTGATATTTTAATGAGGATGCTGGCACCTACTTGCTTAGAGTTTTGTACTGCGAGACAAGCAGCAAAGGGAGAGACACACAGAGCAGTACACTGACAACACCACCAAGTTGTGACAAAGCCCTAAGAAGCATACCCTGAAGTCCTGCTAAGCCCATGCGGGCAGATACTGATAGCTGATTGTCACTACCTGGTAGTAAGGCTGAGCTATCAGCTTCATGCAACCTGACAAACTTGTCAGAGTTCTGCTCACATGCCTGCCTAAAAGAGCTGTGCAGCTTGTTTTGCTGTCAGGTAGGAGAGCTCTGGGGGTGGAATTTGTCACTTAACAACCTGATTAAAAAGTAATAAAAATTGAGTGGATGGGCATGATACCAGCCCAAGAGACTTAATCTCTTTTGCATCTCCTGTTGCACTTATAAATGAAATCTTAAGCCTACAATTAATCAGTTTGAAGAACAGGCGAGGGAAGCAAATCAGAAGACATATTAATTAGATGTGAAGTGACCTTACCTATTAAGGTATGAAATATAGCAGCTACAGCGCCAGCCACAACCATGCACAAAACCGCTTTGGTCCTGTCTCGCTTGCTGTTCACAAACACCAGACCTACATTTTTGAAGTCACTCATGGGACCCGTGAAGAACTTCATCAGGGAGTATGCCAGCCCATAGCTGGCCAACATTTCCACAGCATCTTCCTTGACAGCAGCGATGCCCCTATTCAAGGCCTGTTGAAACACAGAAACACCAAATAATGTAGCACCTGTGGAAGTGTCCCAAAACCAATCTTCAGCAGCCAATTTCTGAAGGAGCAAGCAAGTTCAGTTCTCATTGTTTTCACACTGAGTTGGGCCTTATTTCTCTGGGTTCAGCAGCAGTAACGTGTGACACACGTAACTTCATAATTTCACATAGACAGTAAATTCAAGTCAAGTAGACTTGCAGATAAGGTAAATATCTATTTCTAAGGTACATAATGGAACTCCTGCTATACTCCAAGCCAGTCTCTTTCATTTTCAGAGTAATTTTATGACCTGATAATAACCATGGATGATCCAAGACCACTTAAATGCCACTTCGAGGCCTCTGCCCAATATTGAAAAAGCACAGTCCTTGCCAGTCATATTTATAGGTAAAACCTCTGACATTATCATATGCTGGAATTTCAGGGGCTCAACCTTTTTTCAGTGTAGTGAGCTTTTCACTACATCCCGTGTAATAGTTGTGAATAGCTGATATCATCCTATGATGTTTATTATGAAACTAGGCCAAATATGCATGTGACTAAACATAGCTGCTCTCCTTTCATATATTTCACAAGATTCTGATCCTATATTCATTTATATCTCCTTGTAACATATTTAAAAAGAAATAGAGCACATGTATTTCAAGACATATTCAGGTTCAACTAACCTACTAATTCATTCTAGGACTAAATTTAGGAAATGTCTGTCAATGAATCACTGAGAAGTAGACAGAATATTTTTATAACTAAAGCGAACCATAAAAAAATGCATAACATTGCTTCACCAAAATGCTTCTAAAATATTGAATAAAAATGAGAGAATGATAAATTTAATCTGCAGTGTGACAGCATCAATCACCCAGTACAACCAGCAAACTGTTAAAACAAGATTAGATTCAAAAAGCATAAAGGATGAAATATGACTTGTTTTCACGAGTATTTAGTTCCTACGGGTTACAGCTGATGTGTGCTGACAGGGCCGTAGCAATGGGGCCAACCAGGAATATCTTGCCAGCCCACCCTCAAAATCTCAATCCATCTACCTACACAGCAGTTCTAATACTGCTCTTCTTGAACAAACAAACCAGGCAGAGTATCATCAGGTAATCGTGGTGAAGTCCTTCCATTTCAAATACAAGCATAGTCCTTTTGTTGCACTCTTTTGACTTTTTTTCCCCCTTCCAAAGACCATATAAGCAAGCAACTCCCACTAACTTCAAAAGAAAGCATATCCTCATAGCAGGAATTGGCATTTTTCCTTATGTTCTTTTCCATTCTTCCTGTGAGACATGCTTAATTTTTTCAACTAAAGCTGCACTGTCAACATAGCAAAAAGAAAATATCAACTTTTCCATCCTTGGTATCTGTCAAATTTCTCTCTTGCAACATTCTCTTATCTGAACATCTGAGGCTGCAAATGTTTTCATCTGTCTTGCTTCAGTTTGTCCCCTCCTGAAAATTATCATTTGTTAGATATGAAATATATGCAACCTTTTCAGGGGTATATATAATTTAATCTATTGAATCGGTAAGAGTTCGAATTATACTTCATCTGTGGACGCCAAAACC
Source organism: Trogon surrucura (assembly GCA_020746105.1). Lineage (NCBI taxonomy): Eukaryota > Metazoa > Chordata > Aves > Trogoniformes > Trogonidae > Trogon > Trogon surrucura. The sequence goes on from CM036619.1 coordinate 80,481,824, forward strand.
ACTACTGGGTGCATAAAACTGAACTCAACTTGTGTAAAACACTATGGCCTCTGAAATGAATAGTCAAGTTTAGCTGTCTTTTGTGATGATAATTGTGATAATGTTGTATTCAATATCAAGGTGTATACAGAGTTATAATACTTTAATTTAAACTACCTAAAGATGCTGAATACTGTTGCTGTTGCCAGTAATAGGCAAATAGCCTTAGATTATGCCATGTAGAGGGTTCCCTGATTACAGCTTTTCTCCTCTCTTTTGTCAACAGTAAAATATTTCTGGCGACTTCAAGTTAAACAGCTAACTAATTTCAGGTAGTCTGGCTTAAAAGCGTCTAGTCACATGTAAACAGCTGAATTACTTCCAGGACAGTTTTACAAGTGCAAGTGCTTTCTTCCTGGTTTGGACAACTCCTAAATACCAGCGACTGTGGAGGATTGTAATCCACTTCTGACAAGGCTCCTGGGATAGACGTGCCTTTAAGTCGTATTCTGTCAAGAGATATAGCACTATGATCCCTCTGCAGAGAGACAAATCTTTGCTGAGCACAGGCCTCAAGCCAATGAAATTAGCTCCGTGTGACTTCGGCCCTGATGTAACTAAGTTTTCCACCTAAGCAGAACGGACAGAAAAATCTGAGCACTCCTCTTTCTTTTCTTCTCTGGTTTTACAGGCTGAACTCTGATCTCTTTTCTGTGAACAAATGGCAGCCAAGTAGACCCTTCCGAGTAATTTTCCTCAGAGCCACACTGTGTACCATGTAAGGCAAACTGTCAAAATCCAGACGGGATTTTTGTAAGAGGTATGCTGCTGTTACTTTATACTCCTGTGGAATGGTTGGTCAACATGACGAAACACTCTAGAGGCTAGCCCTAACAAAGCAATCCCCCTAAATGTTTCTTTGAAAAGATCCTTAGGAAATGAACAGTCAATAGGGCTGTGTACAGATGGTTTAGCTTCTGTAGCTTTTTTTTTCCTTTCCCACTTTAAGATGACAGTGAAAAAGATTCTTCATCCTCAACTTCCAAACACTATACAAGAACCTGGTAGCTTTTCTACCCCATGTACCTTAGAATATTTTTGCTACTGAAGCTGCTGATGTCATACTGGATAATCTTAAATCCACAAGAAATCCCAGATACTTGATAAAGCTGCTTTGGAGCGCACTATGAAAGTCACAGGCATTTGATCTTTCATGGCATGCCACCATGAATCTGGCAATCTTCCAGTCTTAATTTCCTGCTAGATTTCCAATTAAATCTTTCATAAAGGAAGAAAAATACAAACCAAGGCAAGGTCTTCATTTTTTTTAGCTGACTCTATTTTGTACATTTTTGTGTGAACAAAAATCAATAACAAAACTTCATCTGTATTCCATGTTTGTCTGAGACCACAGAGCATATCTTTACAAAGATTTGTGTAGCTTGTCAACAAAATCACATAGAACTAGGAAGTAATAACAAAAAATGACAATATTTAATATGAGAAGTTAGCTTGATAATACATATTTCAGATCCTACTTTCAGTTGGCTTATTCACACCAAATATGAAGGGCAAACTAGGAAATCGAGATGCTGGAAGAAAGACTATTGCAGGTGTTGGCCCCTTCTCCTTAGTTTCTAATGAACAGGTAAGCAAATAGGGTAGCAGGTGAAAATATCACAGTAAATTGCTATTCATCAAACGTGATTAAAACAAAACCACTGACATTGCTCTCCCATCTTTTAGAAATAACAGAAAAAGCACAAAATACTTCCAGGTGGAGCACAATCCGGTAGGTCCATAACAGGTTAGCTGAAGTAAGTCATATTCCTCAAACACTTCTCAAAAGGTAGGCACCAAGATCTACAGCTACTTCTACGCAGTGTCTTAACACATTATGTTATAACTAGAAAGATGAAATCTTTACTAGAGCATCTGATAACAGTCTTTGACCCTTTTTTTAAATAAGTAATCATGTGCTGTCTCTAATGTTCACTAAAAAGAGAGAGGACAGGAATTTCTAAATACCCATCCAAAAGAGTCAGGTCAGAGGAATATCAAATAATACACATAATGACATTTCAAGCAAGAAACCACGTCTTTAAAATTGGGTACTGCAGTTGGCTTCATCTTCGTAGAATGAACATATGAGACCTCTATCAAATTTCCAGGACATGCATAATGGATGAATCCAACAAACTTTTGCAAAGGCAGTGATTTATAAGGCTACAATTGTGAGAAAAATGTCAAGGGTCTAGCTTGTCCTATTCTGCATGAGCTTCCATGACTATTCACTAATGTTCGCAGAAAAGGTTTGGTTCCAATCTGCAGCTACACACCTCTGTTGCCAAAAATTCAAAGTCTGTCTCTCAAGCTGGTGCTATGGAGTTTGACCATTTCTCATATGACCCTCCCCTCCCAGAGGCTACTGGATGTCTGATGTTTTACTTTGTAATGGACTAAACATATAAATGCATAAAACAATCTGCTGAGAAAGCCACACCTATAGGGTACATTTTCTTTTGCTTTTAAAAATGTTGTATCACCTATGTACTACATAGAATTTCAACAGCATATCTAACTAGAAGGGCATAATTTATGCTTCACTGGAAGTTAACTATAGACTATGCAGTCAATACTTGACCAGAGCAAGTAAATTCTGAGAAATGCAAATTCCTGTCAGTCCTCAATTTTGCTTCTCCTGGAATAGTAGACTGTGAGCTAGTAGAAGCTTACATGTTCCTATGGCTTGTTTGAAGCTGGGATTCTGCCTGAGATGTTTTCAAGTCTGTTCTAGCTAGCTATCTACCTAAGGGTGACATCAAAACCCCCCTCAGTTTGGCAATAACTTGGCCAAGTTGTAACACGTTCCCTCTTCTTCCTCTTCCCCCGTATCTTTCCTCCTGCCTGCCCTCTCCTAAGAAAATGGAAGAGAGCCAATGTATCCAGTTGAAGAGCAAGCTGGTGTGGAGGACAGTCTTTCTCCTGTGTCAAATAATCTCCTGGTGACTGTCGGCTGAGTTTTCATTTACTATATCCCGTCACATTGAAATCTTCAGTATTAAACATACCAGCTAGCTCTGGCTGTTCTGCCTGCCCCAGTCACTGCTGCAGGAACCGCACTGCCCGAAGGACACTCAATAGACCCGACGCTCTGTCAGCACCACATCAGCAGACCGCTGTCTTGGGGCTCCCCGAGTGTTATCGCATCGGCACCTCAGCCTCCGGCTGCGCTTCTTATAAAGGCTGGAGCCACTGGTAGGGTATTTGAGGGAAATAAGTAGTGCTCTTACTCTGTCTCAAGAAGATTGCCCAGACACAGTATATGAAGTGATAGCCCCAAAGGGGTACAGGGGTCTGACCTTGTAGCTCGAAAATGATGACTAAGGAGTGTGCATTGGTTTTGCCCTTTCTTTTTCTTTTTCTTTTTCTTTTTCTTTTTCTTTTTCTTTTTCTTTTTCTTTTTCTTTTTCTTTTTCTTTTTCTTTTTCTTTTTCTTTTTCTTTTTCTTTTTCTTTTTCTTTTTCTTTTTCTTTTTCTTTTTCTTTTTCTTTTTCTTTTTCTTTTTCTTTTTCTTTCTCTTTCTCTTTCTCTTTTTCTTTTTTTCTTTCTCTTTTTCTTTGTCTTTGTCTTTTTCTTTGTCTTTGTCTTTTTTTCTTTTTCTTTTTTTTTTGAGGGGGCTGGGGTTGTTTTGCAATGCTTTTACCCTAATTCAGCATCTCTAATTTTTAGTCAGCATCTGCTGTAGGTCATGTGTCAGATAACTGAAATGCCATCTGGGGTCAATTACTTTTAGTCCACTATTAAAACAGTTCCCCTCTGCTCCCTTACTGAGGGGGTCCCATAAGAGAAGAGCTAGCTAGTCCTGCCCACAGTGCTGAAAGTGCTGATGGTCGTTCAACCCACTGAAATAATTTCAGTCACCTGCAAGAGATTGCAGTCCTGAATCCCAGACTGAAGAAGAGATGCCTGTCCTGAGACAAGGACACCCTCATGGTATGTGACCCATCTCTGGAGAGGCCACCCTTGGAAGAGCGTTAGGACTGTGCTGATAATCAGAGCTGAAATTCTGTCTCTTGCTGCTTCACGGTGTCATGTTTTTTACCTTAAATAAAAGTTAACATATGAAAGTTACCATTGAATTTACTTTGCCTGCTTAAATAATGAGAATATGGCCTAGAAGAAAGACCATACACCCTGTGAAACAAAAACCAAGACATGAAAATGCAATCTAGAATGCAATCAGTAACATTCATCTGTTCATCTCCCTGAGCTGCAATGAAAAGCAAGAATGAACATTTTTTGCAAGATTCCTACCGTTACCTGAAATGCCTGTCACTCTGTGACCATGGTCAGGATCACAGTTTTACTTGTTGACACTATCTGCTCACTATCCAATGTCAATGCTGTACAAAAGCGCATCCTTGGAGAGGTTTAAATCAAGGCGCTAAATCCAAAATAGCCTAATTTTAGAGCACTCACAGCTTTCCCTTGACCCAAGGCAGAGGAGGATGTGTTAGGGAGCTGGAAGAGTATCTACAGCACACTACCCCAGGACACCTACCGACTGGGTGTAGATCTGTGAACAACAACTAGCACAAGTCAGAGAATAATACAAAACCCATAGGAGACTGCAGAAGATAACAACACAGGACCCCAGGTAAGAAACCAGACTCCAAAGCCAAAATGTGTTTAAAGCTACATGTGACCAAGTGGCAGGATATTTATGACAGGGAGCAACGCTGGAGGGGTCAAATCAGTTGTCTACCCATGGGACGTGGAGAACACTGATCCTGAAGCCAAGAGACTTGGCGGTGGGTGGGGAGCTCTTCAGGACACATTCCCCAAGTAGTGTCTGTTGAAAAGGGATGGATAAAACCTGTATGACGGAGACCTAAACCACTTCCATTTCCACTGACGGCTGTGGAGAAACCTGTCCCCTGAGGTAAGACCATAACCATCAACTTTTAGGCAAGCAGTGCTTGTAAGGGCCCAGGACAGAAGCAAAATCAACACATCAGGGATATTTCCGTGCATCAGGACTTTGCCGGTATCCTCTGGCTGATGGTAATCAGTTGTCCAAAATATATCAAAGGGGAAACTCACGAGGGAATGCTTTGTTCTCAAAGCAGTATGTGAGCTTTTAATTCAATTTTCCCTGGAGTTTGTCCACACAGGTGAGAAGCACTTGTAATTGTGTTACACAAGTGTGGCAAACTCCGGACTGAGGTTATTTGTCTTCAGATTTTCTTCACGTAGAAGCCAGAGACTCCTTTTCTCTCAAAAGCTATTTCTAAGTCGGAGTATAGATAAATAAAACTTAAACGTAAATTGAGACACGTAAAACCAGAAGAAAGCTGACTCCCTGCCTCTTCAAAATGCCCTGTGGAATAGCTATCATTTCTTCACCAAATTCCATTTTGATTATCTTTAATTGCTAGAAAACACAGGGGAAGATACAAATGCATGTCATATGTATCTACACACAAAGAATACTTGCCTTAATCACAAATGATACAGTATCTGCAGCAGTATTCCTTCTTGGGTTTTTAATTTCTCACAGAAACAGACTCTGTTCTCTTCCTCACATCATACCCCCAAAGTACAAAGCAAGTTGATTTACTATCCATTGCATATTTCATGAAATCACATTTTCTCATATTTATAAATTAAATCTTTGCAAGGACTGTTATAGGACTTGTTTGTATGCACATAGCAAATTTAATCTACACAAGTCCCATACCTGTCAGCTTCTCACAACTCTGGCACGTTGCCTTTTTATTAGCATTGACTCAGTCCCTGCTGAAAGACTCCCTGTGGCTCCCTCCTCCTTAAATGGAGATTGCCATTCTCTCCAGGATCACATTCTGTGATTCTGTGATTCTGTGATCTTCTCACTTGGCTCCAAAGGGCAAAGACAGGTTTGGGTCGGAAGGGCCCTTGGGGCCATCTTAGAGCGCTACCCCAGGCTGAACATCTGGGAGATGTGGCGGAGACCCCACACCTTTCCTGGGCAACCACCCTGAGAAGCCACCCTCACCCTGAAATTTAACATGTAACCAGAACTGGGATCTGAAGATGCACAGCCATGTCCCTTAAAACACTTCCTCCTGCCAGCAAAGGTCATGCTGAATCTCCGTTTCCTGCATTTCCCTTTCCTTTACTCAAGGATCTTTTGCTTCACAGAATCACAGAATTGTTGAGGCTGGAAAAGACCTCTGAGATCATCAAGTCCAGCCTATGACGCAACACCATCACATCGGCCAGACCATGGCACTAAGTGCAACATCCAGCCTCTCCTTAAACACCTCCAGGGACGGTGACTCTATCACTTCCCCGGGCAGTGCATTCCAAATCACTGCTCTCCACCACTTCTCCTTGCTGCTCCAAAGACCTGCTCTGCACCACTTCTCACTTTCACCAGAGATCTTGTCCTTGACAATAACTCATCTATATTTTCACCTCATGGCAAGAAATTACTTAGCTCCCCTTGCCATCCAATTTTCACCTTTTCTATTCTCCTCTTACTGTTTTTTTCACAGATACAACTTGGAGTAGAACAGTATTTTTCAGTAATTTAGATGTTGTATTTGTTTCTCTTGTATTTCTAAGTTCACACCTTGCATATGAAGCTAGGATTTTGCTTTCTCATTTTTTGACATATTGCAAATAGTTCTCTTAAGTGGTATTTTTTCACATAAGGTCACCTGACACTCCAAATTACAAGATCCTGTATGTAGTGTAAGCCCATTTTTCCTTCCTTAAAAAAATCAGCCTAGGCAAAGACCGAAATTGAAAAAACAAAATAAAATAATCCAAGCAAATACTTCAGTGTATCTGCAAAAATACTTTTGCCGATAGCAAGAACAGGGGAAACTTAATGAGGTTTGTCCCTGGCTTTGAAGATTTTTTTTAACCATTTTCCTTAAACTTTTCATGGCAAAAAAAAATGTTAATGCATGCAGCATTTGGTGAGAACTGAAATGTCACAAGTGCCTTTAGAACAGACCGAAACATGGCAAGAATGAGTTGCACAGGTTCAGCAGAACTTGTTAAACTACTTGTAACTCTACAGAAATCTTGTCTGTATTTCAACAGTGTCAAGCATGCTCCTGGGCACTAAGCTTAGAGCAGTGAAGGTGAAGCACCACGCTGCATAAGCACTGTCTAAGCTCAAGTCCTTAAGGTACCAGGAGACAAGGAAACGCTACTGGTGTCATTTGCTCCAAGCAAAAAGGAAAGTTTTTGGTTTTCCATGGCCTGAAGTTACAGTACCCTACTAAGACTTCTTTCTCTCATGAATTGTGAGGTGGTTTATTCTCCTGCCTTGGCTCTTGTGGAAAGGACTCTGGAGGCCAGATTTGTATGATCTACTTTTATTGCTTCAGCTCTTTTATTTCTGTACACTTTCCACGATTCATCAGTGATTAAGATCCCATGTCCTCCTACTTAGAAGACAAGTAATTGGCACTTCCCCTCAATTCCCTCTCCATGTGGAAATTAAGGTATTTAATAATTATACCCAGCAAACTCTGCGACAGCCAACATCAAATTCAAGGCTGACAATATTGCAGCAAAATAGTTTATTATCACCACATGTACTATTCTACCACTTCATGTTTGCTCTAGAGACTATCCTACTGTTACTATAATTTAGAGTTACTAATTTTTCCACAGCCAGAACAGGTAGTCAGCTGAAAGACGTGGGTTACTTTGTTAGAGTATGGTCATGCAAACAGCTGGTTTTGAGTTTTGTGCAACAAAGCAGCGTAAGTGGCCCAAGATGGATGTCCTGCAAGGGGAACCTTCTGTTAAATCAGCGGCCTTTGGAGAATAAATCCTTGAGACACATAGTTCAGTGGTAAATGTCCAAGCTGTTTTGATTGCAGAAGACGGTGAAGTTCAGCCTCAATTAATGTGCAGGATGGGATCAAAATGGTTTCAGATAATGGGGCTGTAAGGGAAGACACACACTGTACAAAAATGGATTTTTTTTTCCTTAAATCACTTTGAGATGTAACTAAAGCACAAGACAAGTGTAAGAAGTGTAAGAAGTGTAAGAAGTGTAAGAATTACGAGTGGGACTACCTTTTGTTGTTTCTCTCCCCCAGCATAGTTCAAATCCATGACTAGCCAGCGGCAGACCAAAGTGGCAAACTGCAACCCCTCTGTTGTCAGTGGAGCTCTCTTAGTCATTCAGAGCTCCCTAGAACTGTCATCACACACCTGCTAGTCAAAATATGCAAAGCGATCGAGTCCCTGCCATTTAGTGAACATTACTTGTACCTAATGAAAGGCTAAAGCAAACTGAGGGAGGTAACTGCAGGTTTTGTTCCTTCAGTCTGAGTATACGTTCTCTCTCTCTCCTCTCACTGCAGACAGGAGAGGCAAGGAGCCTGCTGAGCAAAATCACAAAATTCTTGACTTGTCATATGGCTGGGCTTAGGAAGAAGAAAGGCAAATAACTGAAGTTTGGTCCTTTATCCTCCTCAGTACTGCACTGTGTCAAAAAAAACAAACCACAAGAACAAAAAAAGAGCAATCTATACAGTACATGTCAAATCTACTATGATTTCAAAACAATACATGTAACCATCAAATGAGGCTTCTGTGCCTGACTTGAGAAGTGGGAGCTTACCCTAGCTGAACATCTAGCACAGCCCTACCTTTATGTGTACTTAGAGCACTATGCCATTATCCGCTGTCCATTAGCTTTCTCTTAGAGCATTTACCTCCCCATGTGGCCCAGCACGGACTTGTTACTTATGTTATGGTAAGTAAGCAGAGCAGAACATATTTGAGGTCTGTGATTTTCATCAGCTGTTGTGTCAGGGGCAGGGAACACGGCTTGTTAAGGTCTGTCATTATGCAGCTGCTCCCTCCGGCACGCTGCTGACCAGGCAAAGCCCAGTTTGGGCTACACAAAGCTGAGTTTGTTAGGTGGGAGCACCTGCGACTCAAGTGTAGAGCTGCCAGATTAGCTCATGTCTTAATTGCTTAGAAACGACAAATAGAGGGCACCCAGATCACCAGCCTAAATGCAAACTTGGTGTTTCCGCTGCTGGAAACACTCATCGTAAACAAAGTCTGCAACATCGGTAAGAAAAATGATGGGTTTGTATTTGTTTTTATATTTTTAATCGTATCCATTTTTCTTTCCCTTCCATTCTTATTCTTTGTGCAAACTTTATTAGGATGAGATCAAAGTCATTCAGATGAATTGGAAACAAACTGCAGATATTGACAGTGATTTCCTTTCTCCAGGGCTGGTGAATCTTTGCAAAACATGCTTGGAAGCACTTTCAGTTATTAGAGCACTTACCAATACTCCAATACCTGAAGGAAGTAATAGGCTCACTAAACTGGTTAATTCTGCCTCTAGAATTTGACCTAATGTATCTGTTCAAAATAAATGGGAGGTGGGTGGTAAAGATGTGGGAGTGGAAGAAGAAAAAAAGAAGCAGCAGTAGACTTTCTCCAAAGTAAAATTTCTCTCAGAAAATTTAATCTTCTATGCTTCCAGCCTATGTTTGGAGAACCTTGGACTTCTCTCCTGGTTCTTGCAGGTGGTGTTGACAGGATTAGCTAACATTTCCTTTTAAAAATAGCTCAACTGGTTCTCTTGGTGTCCAATGACACGAAGTCAACAAGTCAACTCACAATGAAATTATTGCATATGGTTTTTTTCCAGGTGGTGAGTTTACAGAGCACAGATTTCTCTTGAAATCACGCACTCTTTTCAACCTCCCCTATCTTTGACAAGGGAAAGCACAGTAATATTCCTACGCAAGCATGGCTGAGAATATCCCCTTTGACCTAGAAGAGCAGGAAGCCATGGGAGAACCTGATCACTGTTGCTTATGTGATTTCAAGGCAGCTGGGAGCTGCTGCTGTTATAATAAACGGCTTTCTGTGATAATGGAAATACAGGTAAAATATCAATTAATCTGAAATGCAGTCAGGCTAGATATGCTCTCTCCTTAATAGATTCAATAATAAAGGGGAGAACTAGAAAATGTATCAATGCTTCAAGCTTTTCCTCTGTACCTCTTTGGAACACAGAAGTTATGGAGAGAGACAAAAAAGCAATCGTTCTGAATCTACTGGGACATACAAACCCTAGAGCCAGGGGTTCACTGGAGTAACCTCTAAATGCCTGGCAATAACTAATTCTGTTACATCTTCACCAAATCCCCTTTGCTAATGCTTCAACTCAGAATTCCTTAAGCAGTACCTAAGCAGCCTTCTCAGAGAAGAGGCCTGGAAGCACCTTTGTAACTTATGTGTGTCTGGCGGGGGTGAGTCTTGACCACAAGTGCACTCAAAAGAGACTTCAGGAGTGTTCTTGATTATGCCAAATATGTGGTATAATTTGACAATCTAATTTCAGAGGTGTTTATCCCTGGGTTCACAAAATCCAAATTAAAAAATAAATAAATTTTAAATCTCTTTCAGCTGAAGAGGTGATCGGACACACAGCTGGATGGGTTCCTCCGCTAACTACAGAACTGAAAAGGTGTTGCAGTAATTCTTTAAATGGGTTCTGCTGTCTAACAGCATCTCTATGGGCACCTTCAGCAACAGAGTACCAGCCATCAAAAGGCACTTGATATACAAGCGCAACGTTCTTTTACACTTGTGCCTACATCAAACTTAACTCCAAGCTTAAAACTGCCTTTACTGACATCCCTTCTTATTCTTGCATTCCTTATAACCTGATGCAATGATCCCATCTTATTAAAAGTGATTCCTTCTATAGCAATAAACATTTTTCTACATTGTGCAGAGGTTTCACTGGAAGAACGGCCTCCTGTCACAGTCCCCCCACTCCCAGACCAGTCTTGTTCTGCTTTCTGAATCATTTAACACTCTATTTCCATGAAGTCAGACAAGATACAATCTCTCTTCTATCTTCTCCATACTTGGGGTTTTTTGTCCTCTTGCTGATGTGCAGGGAAGTACGCAGGATGTAAAACATTCATTCAGCACAGCTAAAAATCTATCTCTGAGCCGCTTTAAGATGAAATACAAAATTAGCTTCAGATGGGCATCCTGCCAAAAGTCTTACCAATGGGGAGAGAATCAAGTGTCACACTATTGCCATTGTGGGGATTGAAAAACTGAGCAGGCTTGCTTTGATAGCATAGTATGGCCTATAAGCTAGGCTTACTCAGGGAATTCTTCACTACATCTCTCTGCCTACAAGAACAATAGATTATAATTTATCCTTTGCTGAAACCTTCAATGCCAGAGGACAAAATACAATGCACAGTATAAAACAGAAGAAAAAAAACACTCTCATTTGCAAAGCCCTGGATGCACAGGTGATAGAAGGACCAACATTACTTTGGCCAAGTTGATGGTCTCTGTAACTAGCTGTACTTTGCCTTAACAAAACTTGAAAACTTGCAGGAGCAGACAGAAACCCAAATCCGCTATTTTTCTGTGACAATCTACCCAAACTGCGTGCATTCTGTCTGACTGTACTGACAACTCTGGTAGGGCTTAGCGGTAAAGCAGAAAACAAAGGACATGCTTCAGCTCGGCCTCAGTTTCTGAAACTGTGGGTGTAAATAGCTTATACTGTATTTGCAGGTCCTCAGAGAAGTGTAGCACAAAAAACCTCTAAGGGTTTCATCCTTAGGGCTTAACAACACAGTTTAAAACTCTTCTTGCACACATACTCTATCCTCATTCATTGTTTATCTACCAAAAATAATATCCACAGTAGATAATCCCTTTTTAAAGCATGATGAGATGGACCAACAGAAAGCAGCGGATGCTCTGCTCACAGTCATGCTTCCACCGACTCCAGCTTCTGTGCTGGTAGAACTCTGGCCCTTAGAGACTGCTGGGCTTGCTTTGTTCAGGCCTGCAGGGCAGTTGGGATAACGTCAAGTGCTCCCAAAACAGCTTCTGAAATGCGATGATACTAAGGCCACCAGCTTTCATGGCAACAGGCATACCACCCTGGGGTAAATGTGATGTTGAAGCTCTTGCAGGGGTGCTGCATAACACTGGAACATAAACGATGCAGGCATATGCCAACAGCACACAGCAATTCTGACAGAACTCTGGGGTTTTTTTTTAACTTGCATGGTAGAAAGACTGAAATGAGGATATGCACAGCCACTGCGGAATACTTCTGGGAAGAAAGTGCCAAGAAGGCACAATGATTACTGAGTCTCCAGGGCAACAAATTAATCTGTGCTGGTCTTGACAAATAAATTCTTTCAGACATTAGGGTAATGATGTCCTGGAACAGACCTTGTAGAGTGGTAGTGGGAGAAAACATCTGAAACATTTTGAAGCAGTCGATGCTGACTGATGGTTTACAACAAAAGCTGGAAGGTATGCTCACAAAGAAAATGAAAATTTCTTTGAGATAATGCCATGTGATGGTTTTTAATCACTGATCCCTCCGGTCATGTTCCTGCTGATAATCTAATATGCTTGTTCTGAGCAGGCTAAAATAAGAAACTTGTTCATACTAGTCACAGGTCTCAGAGGGAAATTTATAATTGGAGCTAAAACCAGGTTATTTTCTGCTGGAATGCAATAAGTGCTCTAGCTTAGGAATTGCAGTCTAAGAGCTGTAGGAGTATTGCAGGATGGTTCTCCAAAGCACAGGCATTCGGAATTGGTGATCCCAAAGATGCAGATGTTCAAAACCAGCTTACTACTGTAAAAGCACAGTTCTGGACTCCAGGTGCTTAAAGACTTCAGTGATGCTGCACAGCACGTACCTTTTCTAAACTCTATTTGAAAGTCTTTGTCCCAAGGAGTCAAAAATATGACTCTAATAAAAGCAAAATGAAAGCAAGTGTCCTGACATCTCTCTCGAATATTTTAACCTAAAAAGACCCTTTCCCTTGGGTCACCCCAAATTTACTGCAGGCAGTGAATTTTCTGAAACTGGTTACTCTACCGTGCCAACAGTGTAGGGCAGGACTCTTAACCCCCAGTGAGCTCTGGCACTCAACCTCCAGGAAAATACACCTCTGTGCCTGTTGCTGGTGAGTAACAAACAAACCCCGACAGACTTGTCCCTTGATTGAACAGCAACAGACTCAGCTCGCTTTAAGTCATCCTGCACTCTATCAAAGAGCCATAACAGTGGCACAGAAAAGAGCCCCTCGCCTCTTCATGCTTATTTCATTGCCTACAAGAGAACTCCCTTACTACTTCTGTGTTCTCCTTTTGGAAGACCCGACTTTATTTTAGTGTTTGATATTGGAAAAAATCCTTTGTTGAGGCTACAGTGGAGAACTGTTGCTGTCACTACAAGTTTATGCTAACAGTGTGACCAATTTGTCAACTCCAGGCAAGAGTGCCAAAGTCTTATTTTATAGAAGGAACAGAGCTGCAATAATTTTGCAACTCAATTAACAATCTCTTAAACAAATACAGTTAAAATCTCGGTGAAGAATTTAATTTTTCTTTATATATATGACTTATTTCACTCTGAACAAAAGACAGGCCCACCAAATTACATATTCAAATACTATAAATTATTTTCTGTAGCTCATAAGAAAGCCGTTGCTGTTGATCAAAAGGCTGTAAGGAAAATAAGGTATTTTTTTGTATTACAAAGCTTTTATGATGTCTTTCACCCAGGAGACTATCTTGCTTGCTTTTAATAAAGATGCCTTTGAGGAAGCAGATGCTTGTCACAGTGGTATCTAGTGGATTAAGCCTTTTCTCCCTGAAACCAGGGAGATTTATAACCAAAGAGCCTTGAATTAGAGGCATTGTCAAATTAAGCAGTAATTCTACTCTGAAGCTCTGCTGCACGCTTATCTTGAAACCCGAATAGCATAGGACAAAGAATAGTTTGAATCTCTCTCAGTCACGCTGTTTATTGGACCCCTAATTTGGGGATCTGCTCTTGAGCCCCAGTTTGGGCTACCACAGCCATGTGTCCCCCTCTTCTCTCAGACTTCTGGAGAAAGATCTACTGCACTAATAGATGTACTGTCGGCGACAGTAAAACCCGAAGTTTTCTGCTAAACCTCAGCCGGCTGTGGCGGGATGAACCATCATACTCCTTGTGCCTGTCCCAGCCCTGCTCGTGGCATTTCAGTGGCAACAGACCTGGCAGAGTGACAGCCTTTAAACCAAACCAGCAGTGAACCTGAGGGTGCAGAAAGGTATGGCCCAGCCTGCTGGCTTCCAGAGCTCAGTGCAAATCAAAAAGTGTTTTCTCCTTGAAAAAATAACTTTCCTTGAGTGCTTTTACTTCCCCAGGTGTCTTACCAGAAGACATGGAAGGATGGCACAACTGGTGAGACCTCCCCTCTCATCTCGTCCAGCCTCACACATAGATTAAATTACATTAGCAATGAAAAGAAGGAATCATACAGTTCTACGTGGTGATGCTAAGCCTGGCTTTGTTGAATTTAAAAATGCTTTTAATGTTTCAAAGGTAGTATCTTTTAAAGGGTGCTGTCAACTCTCAACTCTGCTATCTGTGATCACAACAAAAGTCACCTGCCGTGTTCCGTGTGATTTGGGCATGTTTCTCTTACAGCTGTTAAGTGAAACAATCTGGAAGTTTCAGCTAAGTATTAGCCTTTCCTTTCTGTGCTATGCTGGATATTTGCGGGCAGTTCACAAAGGTGCTGTAATCTTCCAGGTCAGTTTACATTTTTGAGTGCTTTTTATTTAAAATATTTCTCAGTTTACATTGTGCTATGATGAAAGAATTGTAACAATGCCATTCATTTATTTATTTAATTTTTAAAATACTGGTTCAGATTAGGATTACTGTTCTTGTCTGGAGATCGGAAGAACTAAAGTGGCTTAAAGTACTTGCAAAGCTTTTGTACCATATGACTGTATGTCACATGAAGCAAGCCCAGGTGCCAGATCTGTGGCAGGAGCTGTGCTGAAGCTGGTGAGTGAGCCACTGTCCTTGTGACACTGGAAGCTTACTGATTTGGCCACAAGTCACTGAGTTCTTTGCGATGCTCAGTCACACCAGTTCAGCATGCTTACTGAGCCCACGTCCTCAGCAGGAACAGAAGGCTGCGACAGGAAGGCAATTTGTTGCTAGTAGGGATGCAGCAAACCATACTGAAACATACAGGCAGTCGCCCCTGCCCTAGTAGATGTGGAACAGAGAGAAAGGACAAGTTTGGAAGACACTGTGAGAAAAAGCTTATTAGGCTTAGAGAGGAAGAGACTTGAAGACTTCAGACCAAAAAATACTCACAAGGTGTCTTTGGCAGAGAGTCATTATCTCTTCCACTGCGGCAGACATCCCTGTCTCTGTATCTCTGTCAGCAGCAGCAGCGGTGCCAGAGGAGACCACGAAGTCAACTTGGAGGAAACAAAGCTTCGCGCCTATCGCAAATGGTATTTTGACGAGCCTATTTGTCTGTATGTGCACATTTTATTTTCGAGGCGACAGTGGATTTCATGGTGGAATGCTACCAAGTCAGTGGGAAGCAGGACTGCTGGTTTCAGCTCACAAAAAATCCCAGTCTGCTGCTCACGCCTTTGCACAGGTCTGTGGGAGTACTGCTGGTGCTGGCACTCCAGTGCGTTCTGACCACTTTACATACTTTGCCCACATCAAGTAAACAACCACGCTTGCATATCGCAGCAGTGAAAACAAAAAAAAGGCGAGGAAATCTTCAAGCAGTGCTTACACGGGAGAAAAAGTAATGATGAACGCTTCAGAAAACAGACAATGAAGTAGAATCCCTGCTCTTATTATTACTTGAAATGGTTCAAACTGTTATAAACATCACTCAAAAATCGAAGTAGCATCTCACCACTGTACTTGTGGCAAATACGGTGATGTTGAACATAGGCAAAGGCAAGGGTTGAAGCTTTACTATACTCGGTAAACTTAATGCAGGGTCCAGACAACAACAGCTAGACCGTCTACACTGCAAACCTTTGAAAGAACCAGTGCATGAAATTGCAGGGGCTTTAATTAATTTGTCATGCTGGTGTTTGTACAATCTGATTAGGTAACAGCTTCTGATACGGTATCACATAGGAGAGGATTCATCAGGCTGAATAATTACATGGATTAGAAGAGTACCTCTGAAATGCTTACAGGGCTGACTCAAAGAGAAGTGCAATCAGCAATGCTGAAAGGAGATGCACCAGCCTCAAAGGAATTTACTGCTGGGGCTCCTGAAGATCGAGTTGATATTCTTTAGCATCTTCATTAATTTTCATTCACCACATCACAAAGATTGTGAATATGCAGATTACATATGCTAAGGATGCCAATCTAGTAAGCACCATTAGCACAGATGACTTTGAGACTTGTGTAATAAAAATGAAAACAAAAAAAGTAGAAAATGCCAAGCCAAATACTGGGGACTAATAACAGGAATTTCTGCCACGAGCCAGGAACTCATCGGTTAGACTGGGTGTACTAACACGTTGCCAAATGACTGGCTGGCAGCACAATGCAGCCATGGAAAAAGGCAAACGAGATTGGAGAATGGGTCTGGTGAGGCATTTCTGGTAGAGACTGAGAAATATTTTTTTCTATCTTAAGGCCTTGTTAAGACAACAGCAGAAATAAGTGCAGCAGATCAAGGAGGTTTTCAGAGCAACCCCAGTTCAGTGGAAGGTTACTAAGCTGATCCCGGGGTACAGGGAAACCTGATCAAGTGAGAGGAAACCAGAAGAGCTTGTTTTCCATAGCAAAGGGAAGGCTGAGAGGCTGCTCTGTTTCAACATAATCATGATGGAAAAAACAGGGAAGAAGAGGCATTTAATTCAGAAGATGGTGCTCGCATTAGAACACATGGGTAAAAACAGGACTTGGATACATTTTGGCGGTAGTTCAGAAGGTGGCTCTCTAACTACCGAAACAGAAAACTCTATTTCCTCCAGGGGTAACAAGGGCAAAAAGATATGTGCCATAATCCCTCTCAGCAATACATAATTTATGCTCTTGAAGGTATATAAACATGACCTGGAAACCTAAGGGGCTGCCCGCATCTTATTTTTTAATTATTTCCACAAGCCCTAACATTGCTTGTACCACTTGTCCCATTTTACCACCTCTTTCAGTGCAGCATACAGCATGAGGATGAGAAAATACCCCCAAAAATCAATTTTCAACCAAGGAAGCCTTGCCTCCTTTTGCAGAGGATGCTCCCAAGGACAACTTCAGCAGAGGGCTCTGGCTTAAGTGCTCTGGGTCCCAGCCCAGAGGTGTTTTCCCACCCTTCTCCAACTATTTTCTAACACAAAACAGCTGGACTAGCCTCTGCAGCAGCATGTTTCAGCGCTGCTGAGAGCCCGGTATGTGCATGCAACAGCTCTGTTACGTAGGAGAAGGTTTTGTTGTGGTTTATTTTTTTATATAGTTCTGCTTTTTTCTGCCTGTCACCCCACACTGTGGTTACAGCTTCCTCTCTCTTTGCCTCCCTATTTCATCTCTCTCTTAAACAAGTAACGAGGCAAATTTCTAGCCTTTCAAAAGAAGCCTGTAAGGGAGGGATGGGGCACAACCATATTGTCCCTACTTTCCTGGCTGCTCTTTGTACACTGCATTCACATCACCACATCAGCCTGCCAGCACCGTTCAATACTGTTATACTTAATAGATATCACCTCCTTTAATCATGCTAGCTTCAGCTTTTATTAGCCTTGCCTCAAGTTATCTTCTTTAGCATCAGTTAATCCAACATTTTATCAGCATCACTGGTTTTACTTGACTACACGTGCAAACAGAACAGATGAATAGATATTAAAAGATACAATGGAGATAACTGTATATGCACTGCAAGCCAAGATCATAGGAAATTTGATTAAGGACTTTGTTGTGTTTTTTAGAAGTGAAGTATCATGAGGAGACTGTATTCAACAAGATGTTCAGACTTGGAAGGCGTCTGAAGGCTCTGAAGCGTATTTTAGTAAGAGTGGGTCAGGATCTGTGTCCTTAAATCTCAGGAAGAGGGTACAAGACAGGGAAAGGCATGAGACCTCCTACACACACGCACACGCACGTGCACACACACAGAGACACACAGAGACTCAGACACACACACTTTTTTCATGACTGGGTTTTGCTTGACTTTCTTCTGTTTGCATGACACTTTTTGATCTTCAAGAGCTACAGAGTCTGCCGAACTTAAACCACAGTCCCAACACACTTACCCGCTCTAAAGTAGTAATCTTAGAAAACGTATAAACTAAGACAAATAAGCCAAAACACCCCATCATAAAACTGCATTTGTTTTCTGGAGTAGCTGCAGAGGCTTCAGAGACGTATCCGAAGCATCCTTCCTGACTTCAGAAATCCCTTCCAAGAAGCTTCTGCATGAAAAATGAAGCAGGAGGAACTTTCAGGGAAGATTCTTAACTGTTTTCTACTTTCTATAGGTGTTTGCACCTGGATAAACTGAAAAGAAGGAAGCTCTCCTCCTGAGCTTGTCAGAGGGAGGAGAAATGAAATGGAAAATGAAATAAATCTTTCTGTTTTGACTTGTGAGTAATAACTGCTGAAGCCAACTTTTCCACACAAAATGCTCCATTGGTTTATGTGGCCAGGATGTTTTGCCACCAAAATCTAGGTGGAGTCAATTGAAATCTGTCCTGTGGGTTTTGCGGTACGTTAATATGTTTTCTAAATTTAATATACTCCAGGGCAGAAGGCTTGAATTCCTGAAGATAGCAACTCTTGTATTTTTTCCCTTTTCTCTTTCTTGCCAAATAGGCCTAGATAGAACGGTTTCTTCCAGTTTTCTCTTCTTCCTACCGCAGGCCACTCAATGAACCAAAGTTTATTCACTTTTCCCCTTTGGGAGTGGTGTTCATCTGCATGTCTGAGAGAGCAAATGGCTGCTGAAGTGAGGATAAACATCCTGTAAATGTGTGGAGGAAGGAGAAGCAAACTTGGACACCTTCTGAGTAATTAAAAAATGAGAATGTCTCCTCCATTTTTTTGATCCTATGAAAAAATATGATGAACGGTGAGCAGTTCACCAGGGAATCATGAACTTTATTGCCCAGCATTCATTGCTGAAAAACTCATCAGCACAGGAATAGTTCAAAGAATGGTACTAAAAAGTGACAACAGGAAAGGCAGAGCTATGATTTGTCTGGCAGTGTACTTCCTGATGACTAAGTACTCACAGCACACAAGTGGAAAAATCTGATACTACACTTGAAGGCCAGAGGCCATAGTCCAAAAAAACAATCTCCTATAACGAGGAAAAGGTCATCAAGACTAAGATTTCATTTATCCTATGAAAGTGTCTTCAGTTTTTCATGGGCACGAGGGCAGGCATGACTTCAAATGCCAGACCTGAAATTTTGATACAGCCAATTTGGCAGAGGATGAATGAAAACCTAGCATTCTACTCCCCAGAGATTTAAAGCCTAAATAGCTTTAAAAGATATCTGATAGAAAAAAGAGAGCATTCACTTCTTCTAAACGAAGACAATATAATGATCTAAGCAGTCACATGGGTTCCACAGAAAGAAATTGTTTCACCCTTTGGCTAGAGGAGCTCAGTGTTGCTCGTCTTCTGTTGAGAGGTGGCACTGTAATGTACTAATAGCCAGGAGACAAAGGATGACATTACTCAAAAAGAAAAAAAAATCCACATCTAAGTAAAAGCTCAGAATTATATTACGGATTCTAAGAACACTTTCAAAGCCAAACCAAACAGTGGGGCTTAAACCACTGCCCTAAAGTTTTGTTTAACTAAGGCTGCAACTCAACTGAACAATTTGAGCAGATCTGAAATAGAAAATGAGGTGGTTCGCCACCCTCCCTAGAGAACGGTCGTACCTTTACAGACCTCTCTGTTAGAGGTTAACCTCTCAAACCTCTCTCCCTGATTTGCCAAAGAAAAGTGAGGACACAAGTAATTCCCTAGAAAGCTAGTATCATTTTTCAGGATGCTGAACAGAAAAGAATGCACATACACCATATAACTCTAAGGAAATTGAAGCCAAACCACAGCCTTATTTACAAATGCCGCAGTGTCTTCTAATTTCCTTGCTCCTCAAGGACCAGACCTGTTAGGACAGGGAGCACCTCTTCTATATTTGAACACTGCAGATATTTATTTTTAATGAAGACATCATGATAACTGAAAACACTTTTCCAACCTTTGATGATGGAAGAAGGGAGAGAAAATAGACTTAAGGGCTAAAATGCACTCGAAATTTGGATGGTGATGATCCTATAACCAGAGATCTATCCGAATGGTTTTGTGTGCATCAGAAATCCTTTTCAACTGCTATACTTAAAGTATTTGTAGGTTCAACCCCGATCATGACCTTTTCAGCATTTAGTATTTCACTCACCTTGAAATAGGAACAAAAAGCCCTCAGATAAAAAAAATCTGGGACACTGTAGCTTTGAAAGGTATCTCGGCGTCTTTCTTCAAAAAACTTATCTCTCACTTGTCTACTATCCTATTGCACATTGAAGTATAAGAGATAACCTGATGCTTCCTTAAGGCAGCAATGAACAACTGAGCTCATTTTATTCCTCCAGACTGCATGGTTGAAACAAAGCACAAATAGTTGCTATGTTTAAAGTTTAGTACACTGTGATGAAGCAGTTATCAAGCTCTTCCATATAAAGTACCTTAAATGAATTATCAGACATTCTGTGTCCAATGGAAAAAAGAGGGCACTTGCCAATGAAACTACCCTTTTATTCATTCACCGTTGTTCTCCTACGCAGCTCTGTTTAAAAAACTGGTGGCAGAGAAAGGGGAAATGAGGGCGGTTTTTTTATCGACAAGCTCAGCCATGCATGAAAGAAATGGTTTTACCAAGTTTTCTTTCACCTTCTCTTTCAAATCCAGTGAATTCTTTCAACCAGCATTAGCTAAAAACTTGCCATAACTGAGTTAAAAGTAAAAAACCAAGACATACCAGCCCTTGAACTTTATAAGCACTGAAGCAGCAAGAAAAAAATCTACATCTGGTAGAAAAATATCTGTTGATTAGCTTAAAAAATTAAAGTTTGTATTTTTTTCAAACCTTTGCAGTACATGTTTTCATTTTTTGAGTCTGGAGTGCTGTCAACTTTGAAAAGCTGAATTGTCAGTAAAATCACAAAATTCAAGATTTAGCATTTTAGGAAAGGCCAAAGGTAATAAAATTTGATTACAGTGAATACCTAAGCATTTTTTTTTATTGCTTACTTTGTTGTCAACAAGCCTACGTATGACATATCCTTGTATTTATTAATTTAATCAAATTGCTTCACCATATTACTTCCCTGAAGGGCTGAACTCCAGTGCTAGAATAACTTTATACTTTCTTACTGTGCTAAGACATTTCACTTCTGTATTTCTATTTAACTCAACTGGCTTACTTGTCCTAAGCCAAGTCCTCCTTTTCAATCTGCACATCAAATGAAAATGAGAGCATGTGTTCCAATGCTGTTATTAACTCCATCAACTGGACATGGGTCTGGAAAGGCACTTTTCTTCTTCACAGGCTTCTTCTTTGGATGGCTTCACATGGAGGTTCTCAGCCATCTAACTGATTTCGAAGGTTTCTAGCAGTGTTTAGGAAATCTGACTTAGTGTGCTTTAAGCTGACTCTTTTGATGTGTTTCTTAGCCATGTGCTCAGCTGGGATTTCCTAGGAAGAAAATAATTAATTTTTTTCCTGCTTATAGCTTAGATGCTTGTTAGAGGCAGATCATTAATAACTAACTTGGCAGTATTGTTACTTTCTGCTGCTGGGTCACTAGGCGATTCACCTACCTTTACAAGAAGAAGACAAACCAAAGGACATAATGCATAATGATGAGATGTTAATTCCCTTCAGAGGTACAGGTAAACTGTGTAGGTTGAAGGAGAGCAGCTTTGGGAAGTGGCAGCTATCCAAACAGCTACCACTGCTGCCTTTTTCAGACTTCTTTAAAACTACTGCCTTGGCAGAAGGCAACACCCTGTGCAATGCCTCCAAAGCTATTGTATGGGCTCTGCGAGGTATTGTGCAGCCTGTGTCTATATGGTGGAGATAAATTTTCCTTCTGAAAGGAATAAATCTTTCACAAGTAAGGGAAAGAGGAGATATGGTTTCTAAATGAA
Organism: Trogon surrucura; assembly: GCA_020746105.1. Taxonomy (NCBI): domain Eukaryota; kingdom Metazoa; phylum Chordata; class Aves; order Trogoniformes; family Trogonidae; genus Trogon; species Trogon surrucura. The sequence continues at coordinate 80,503,849 of CM036619.1, forward strand.
TGATTCATTGTTGGAGGACGCCGTCTTGATTTGCTGGAGTTGCTATGATACCGCAGCAGCAATGCCAACTTGTTGTAGCCCTTAACACTCTCTGGAAGCTCAGCAAACTGAAAAGGCATTGCTGAGAGAAATTAATTTTTAATCAGGATTTGTGTATTTAGCATGAAGCTACTTTAAATCTCCCACCCTTCTCCACAGGCTGGCTTAGATCAGTTGTAGCTTTTTTTTTCCCCCGCCGTGGGTTCTGGGGGATCGAAGGGCATAAACAGGAAGGCAAAGTACACTGAGAAAGATGGCAGGATGCTCCAAAATGGAAATTTAAAAACAAAAACCTTTCTCACTGCGCCTGCCAAAACTTGTGTTTGGGCCTTTTTTTTGATAAAATAGAAAAATATTGCCAACAACTTTCTGTCACACTGAAAACATATGTGGTTTTGCTGATTCATGTTTATCTAGAAGTCTGAAAGCATACAGCGTGTATTGTTGGTGAAAAAGCACAGTAGGGCCTATAAGAATAAAGCCAGAATTTCTTTGGGGAATTCTTATGTTTAAAACTGTAACTGTAGTAACACCAAACTTATCTTTCTGAAGGATAAAAACTGCATCTTATGCAAGCTGACACCTTAAACAAGAGTCCTGCAGCAAGCTAACAAACAGTACAAAACAAGGAACTGGTACTAAATAAACAGCGGAGCATCTTACTACCTAACAAAAACAGCTAGCAGAGATGGGAGTGAGGTTATAGGAAGGGACAAAGAAATTAAGTATCAGCACACAAATTTGCGATGCAGCAAACTGCAGGGAAAACACCAACTGAATTGCTACTGTTGCTGAAGGAAACCTGGCTCCTATTGCAGAAGACCCTGTGCCTGGGAAGATGAAAGCTCTGGAAGAGGAAAGACGTATATCACATCCTTCCCACAGGCTGTGGACTTTCAGGGAAAGTGAAACAAAAAAATTAATAAATAAGTAATGCCAGTGAGTCATTTCAGAACGATCGTAACGATAAAAAGATGACAGCCACTAGGTAAAGCTTACCTAAGCGCACACATCTCCTCAGCTGCAAAACCAACTCAATTTTCCACAAAGAGCTGTAGCGCATGCTGCCGTCTCCTTTCTTTCAAAGTTCTCATTAGTCCTCTTAAAATTCAGAAATAAGAGAGTACTATAACAGTGGGAAGTCAGACAGGACTGCTATTAAAAAGTCTTCTGCTCCTATACCTTGCTCCTGCCTAGTCACCAAGTGAAAACACAGCAAGTGGAATGGAAACCAAAGTAGGAAAGTAGCTTGTTGAAAAGAGACTAGATCAGGGAACGGACACCCAGCCTCTGCCACCAAAAGGAACTGATATGGTTCTTAGCTTAGCTTTTTTTTAGTTACAAAATCTTAAGTTTTTACTTTGTTTTTAAAGAAATGACGGATTTCTTTCTGAATTCATGACTGAACTGGCATGAGAAACACCTCTGGGTAGTTCTTCCCCAAACTGAGTACGTTCTTGCTACAGATGCTTAGGAGGATCACCCTCTCCTTCTGAAGTTTGGTATGAGGTGTCTGTTTCTAAAGAGGTTGCGCTCCTTCATGGACAGCTCTGTCATCTTTCACTTTTCAGTGTATGCTGAGAAATCACAGAATCACAGAATGTTAGAGGTTGGAAGGGACCTTAAAGATCATCTAGTCCAACCTCCCTGCCAGAGCAGGATCACCGACAGTAGAGCGCACAGGAACGCATCCAGGCGGGTTTTGAATGTCTCCAAAGAAGGAGATTCCACAACCTCCCTGGGCAGCCTGTGCCAGTGCTCGGTCACCCTCACAGTAAAAAAGTTTTTCCTCATATTTTTATGGAACCTCCTGTGTTCCAGCTTCCACCCATTGCCCCTTGTCTTGTCAGTGGATGCCGCTGAAAAGAGCCTGGCTCCATCTTCCTGACATTCCCCCTTGACATATTTATAAACATTAATGAGGTCACCCCTCAGCCTCCTCTTCTCCAAGATAAAGAGATCCAGCTCCTTCAGCCTTTCCTCATAAGGGAGATGCTCCACTCCCTTCACCATCTTTGTGGCTCTACGCTGGACTCTCTCAAGCAGCTCCCTGTCCTTCTTGAACTGAGGGGCCCAGAACTGGACACAATATTCCAGATGTGGCCTCACCAGGGCAGAGTAGAGGGGCAGGAGGACCTCTCTTGACCTACTTGCTACTCCCCTTCTAATACACCCCAGGATGCCATTGGCCTTCTTGGCCACGAGGGCACATTGCTGATTCATGGTCATCCTGCTGTCCACTAGAACCCCCAGGTCCCTTTCCCCTGCGCTGCTCTCCAGCAGGGCAGTCCCCAACCTATATTGGTACATGGGGTTATTTTTTCCCAAGTGCAAAACTCTACACTTGCCCTTGTTAAACTTCATAAGATTTCTCCCCGCCCAGCCCTCCAGCCTGTCCAGGTCTCTCTGAATGGCTGCACAGCCTTCTGATGTGTCAACCACTCCTCCCAATTTCGTATCATCAGCAAACTTGCTGACAACATTTTCTAATCCCTCATCCAGATCATTGATAAATATATTACACAGCACCGGCCCAAGCACTGACCCCTGAGGGACCCCACTAGACACAGGCATCCAGCCAGACTCAGCCCCATTGACCACAACCCTCTGGCTTCTTCCCTTCAACCAGTTCTCGACCCACCTCACTACTTGGTCATCCAGACCACACTTCCTCAGTTTACCTACGAGGATGCTGTGGGAGACGGTGTAAAAGGCCTTGCTGATGTCCAGGTAGACCACGTCCACTGCATGGATGGCCACCATCCATCCACCTGGTTATGTCTTCATAAAAGGCTATCAGGTTGGTCAAACATGATTTCCCCTTGGCAAAGCCATGCTGACTGCTCCTAATAACCTTCTTATCCTTGATACGCCTAGAGACAGCGTCAAGGATAAGATGTTCCATCACCTTTCCAGGGATGGAGGTGAGGCTGACCAGTCTGTAGTTACTCGGGTCATCCTTCCTGCCCTTCTTATAGACTGGAGTGACATTCGCTTTCCTCCAGTCTTCAGGCACCTCACCTGTTACCCACGACTTACCAAAGATGATGGAGAGTGGCCTAGCAATGACTCCCGCCAGCTCCCTCAGCACCCGTGGGTGCATCCCATCAGGGCCCATGGATTTATGAATGTCCAAGTGTTCAAACTGATCCTTAACCCACTCCTCATCAATCAGGGCAGACTCCTCCTTTATCATGACTTCCTCTGGGGCCTCAGGGGACTGAGGCTCCTGAGGACGGTCTCCAATAGTGTAGACAGAGGCAAAGAAGGCATTCAGCAACTCTGCCTTCTTTCTGTCCTCTGTCTCCAGGGCACCCATGACCCAGATCAGTTTTGTAGGAGGACAAATCTCCACTTCAGTGATTTTTTTCTTAAAAAAAATTAAAAAAAACCCCCATTGCTATAAAGTATATCTTCTTCATATGACAATTAAAAAGTCTCACTAAATTACAGTTGGGGGCCCAGAAGGCCATACACGAGCTTATTAATATAAATGATTTTTCAAAAAGTAATTCATGATGCCTGCTCCTTTTTGGTTGCTCTCTAAGACCATCTGTGCTGATTTCCATTAAGAAATATTCACTATGCTGACCAATACTGGTTTATTACATACAAATACTTATGAAGTTGATAGTATGACTATTAATGGTCCACATAGGATTCATGTCTTTAATTCTACGGGCCATTCCTGATACCTAACTTTACAGTACTTTTTTAAAAATAAAAGACTTTTCTCCCTTTATTACTGTGTCCTATTAGTGATTGTTCAAAAATATGTAATTCAAGTTGTACAAAATAACTCAACTATAATGCACCACTGGCATTACACTGAACATGTATACTTCAAAAGATACAAATACATAGAACCTGCTGGTGACCTGGCTTGTGATTTTAGAGCTTGCTTCTAAAGCTGAATAGGCAGATGTTTCATCCCTGAGATGAAGGAGGGTATTCTTTGTGCATCCTATTCTCAGTCTTCCCTCTTGATATTGCAATTTCTGAAAAAGCTGCTGAGACTTCCTATTCCTCTGCTGCTTGACAGTAGCAGGAAAACAGGGAGGTTAAAAGAGCAATAATACTTGAAAGGGACTTAAAAGGATACTTAGAAGGGCTTGAAAGGAAGTACCAGCAGTGTCAGGAGGAAAGCACGCTCTCTGAATGCAGGCTCTGCTCCCCTACAGCATCTCCAGCCTTTGATTAGGCTCAGCCCCATGGAGACTCCTGGAAAGAACCTAAGGGCTAATTAGAAAAATGACATGAAATGATAAGAGTCTTCCCAGATGGTCTTTATCCTTTGCTTTCCTTCTGAGGAGGGGGAAAAAAAAAAAAGGCACAAGGAAGGAATATTGTGTACAGCGATAACAGTAGAAATGGAGCTGGGCTCATGGTGGTGATTCTGTTGGATTTGTGTTGCAGTCACAGGGACTGAGCTGCCTGAAAGGAGGCCACAGTATTACAAAAGGGTCATTCCTAAGAAGCCCGTCTCTTGGAGTGTGTGTGAAAGGCTACAGGAAGAACATGACTCTCAGAGGTGTGCTGTTGCTACAGCTTTTCTAATACAGCCTGGGGGGGAAACGGCATGAATAATTCACCCAGAAGACCTGCTGGGTTGAAGTGGGAGAGGGAGAAAAAGTGAATTTTCTTCCTTTGCTGTCAGTATTCACTACATCTTGCTTTAGTCTTCCTTGTTGGTAATTCTCACTGCTCTCCTCTGACACTAGATTAATTATGAGTTGTGGCATGATGTCTGAAAAACAGAGAGCAATGCAATGACACAGCAAAAAAAATTAAAAAAACCCAGGAAATCAGGAGCCAAAATTGATCCACCAGTAGCTGAAATACAAATTATAACAGAAAAACAAAACAAAAAGCAACAACACCTTCCATCCTTCCATGCAAGCTGCTCAGACTGTGGAGTTTATACCTAAAGGTAGCTCCACCTAGAAATAGCTGCTGCTGTAATTATGTCACAACCAAGAACAGGAACATCCTTTGACAACAGCAGAGGTAAGAATCAATTTTCATTGGTCGGGTATTTTTGTGCCATCAGATCACGGCTGCCAGTTAACTTAGCCTTGTTAGCGGATACATGAAAAAGGAGAGAAAATAAATTACAACAACCGTGACACAGCCGTCCTGGAGGAAAGAGCTGCACCTTTCACATCTTTCAACCAAGCATCTTAAATGACTTCTGCATACACTGCAACAGCTTAGAAGGATGACACTATATGAAAGACATAGTGTAAGATGCTAGTGGTGGTTGACACAGCAAAATGTGTCCCTGGGTTATTGATCCGAGTCCTGAATATCACAAGGGGAACCACAAGAGGCTGCAGTATTAAAGAAGGGACTTTCCTAAGAAGATCATATAAATTAAATTAGGCCCCATGTCAGAATAAAAGCTCTTATCTCAGGACTGTTCTCCACTAGAAAGTGACATCTCCTCTTAAATTTAATTTGAATACTATTTTAATAGGTAAAGGATTTGATAGTGCTGAGAAAAACACAGATCTCAAATAAAGGCCCACAGATAATATAGGTGTAATACACAGAGACATGCTTATTTGCTGGGCTGCACACATTCAGCTGACAGTGGGAAGAAGCAGAGACTATTAATAAAGAAGATCAGCAAGTGACGGTATCTTGCTGAAGGATGAGCTGCTTAAGAAAGAAAATATGGCCCAGAGTTTTTAAGGGCACGGTCTGAAGTGAAGAAAGTGGGTCTTGTTTCTTGTTGGGCCATGGACTTATATGACCTTCATTATAAGAGTGTCTTTGCACAGTGCACTGAGAATTTAAGTATGTAGAAACCATATAGTGGAAAATGCAACAGTAGTACAGAAATAAAGAACACCTCATGCTCACCTTCACTATGTGGACTTGGATATCGGATTTCTATACGCAAACCTGTGATCTTCAGAGAATGACAGGAGGCTTTGCACCCTAACAGGAGGAATAAGGCACCTTCATAAGGAAGGACAACTGAGTGCAGTCTACAAAAAAAAGGTCTGTGCAAGCCTCTGCATAACACAAGTTTAATGAAACTGGAGTTCACCAAATCAGAATCCTAAACCCCTTTTAAAATATATATATATTACAGAACAAAAAGAAACTGATGTCAAGTATGAAAGCTTTCACACAAATAGGATGATCCTCCTTGTCGATATGGGGGCATGTGAGTCTCCATGTTCACTGCAGTGTCACTGCCGAAGACAGACAAAATCTCCTCTGGGGGCAAGGTATCACACAAATGTCCCCCAGCACCAGCTTCTAAAAAGTGTTAGCACCTGTCAGAAGGAGTGCTAGACTAGATGGACAACTGACGGATAACAAGAGGGACACTGGCTGCTCCAGTGTTAATAACATAAATTTACTCCTTATTCATACCATTTGAAGTATTACTAACCCACCTCAGATGCTATTTACTGATATATGAGCTGTGCTTTGAGGTAAGAGACCCACACACAAAATATGCATCTAAGTTTATGGGAAGTAACCTGTCTTCTGCGAAGGTATTTAGAAGAAGAACAACTTTATACAGAACACCAGTTTGCTTATGAACAATGGTGACAGGAAAAATGACAAGCCCAGATCATTCAGCATTCACAGGGTTAACTTTTCTGGTAAAAATGATATTAAGTTATGCACTTCTGTAAATCTTCAGATAATTCTTGATGTAGCCAATCAAAGAATTTCTACGATACACACACAGAAGTTAATAAATTGTCATCAAACAAAATGCACTGACTGATTATTATTTTTTTAATGTATACTCAACTGACACTCCAGTTGGTGTTTTTCCTCAGTGCAATTAGGAGAGAGACTTTTTTTCCAAAATCCCTTCAGAGAATGAGGCACCCAGCTGCTATGGGCTCTTGGGAGCAGCAGGCAGCCTAAATCCCTGAGCTGATGGCAGGTCAGGGTGTTTATTACCTTCCAAATCTCTTATCGCCATGCTGCTGAACCCAGATGTAGTGGGCTGTTCTCCTTCAGTAGACAAGAACCAGGCTCATTGTGATCTCTCCTAAAATAATGGCTTTTCACTTTAGGTACGCTTCATCATTCAGCAGGAGGAACCATCCCAGCAAGTTGTCCATCATTGCTCATTTCTCCCTCCAGCTCCCACTGTAAATCATTGATTTGTTTAGGTTGGAAAAGACCTTTAAGACTGAGTCCAACCATTAACCTAGCAACGCCAGGTCCACCACTAAACCATGTCCCTAAGCAGCACAAATCTTAAGTGATTTTCCATGGAAGATCAGAAGAAGGCATGCAAGCTAGAAATATGGCATGGATAAGTAATCCAGAAAGTTCAGGACAACGAGCTACCTGATAGGAATAAGCTTAAAAATAAGTCAGGTCCCAAGGGAAGAAGAGACATCTCACAGCCCCTGTGTCCCAAGAGCGTGATCTTTACCAGTGGATTATATTTCACTGTGCACCCCACTGGGACAAGATATCTCATAGTGAAATAAGTGTCACGCCTTGCTCAATAGCTTTATTGACAAAATTCAATATTGTATATGAGCAACCATTGCTCTTTTTTTTAAAATGTAGATTAAGAACCCCTAACACTGGTCATGGCGATGCTGGAAGCTGCACACCAGCAGGTCAGCCTGCAGGCTGTGGGCAAGGCAGCTGCCTGACACATGTCAGCAGCTCCGGCACTCCTCCTCCTCCTCCTCCTCAAACCAGCCTCCACTTTGGTCAATGGAAACATTTCTTTGGCTTCAATAGATATTGAACAAGGTCCTATGTCACTGACTGAATCTGATCATTTTCTTCTGTAGTGGCTTCTCCATTTGCAGGAAAAAGGATCGCAATAAACCTAGATTCAGGTGGAAAAAATATTAGCACAGCGCTGCCGGGGAGCTGCCTCCTCCGGCACCACTGGCACAGTCTAAACTGGGGGGAGACACCAGCGCTCCCTTCACACCCCTCTGCCAAGCACAATGACCCAGCCCACACGGAGGAGGGGAGGAAAGAGGTCTGAGGCCAAACACCGTAACCGGTTTTGGCCCAGGCACAGTTACACGTATGGAAGTAAAAGACCAAGATCGGGAAAACATGTCACACAGTTATGCCGTAAAGAACCCTAATACTCTCTTTAAAATAGTAACTGAAGGGGACTGAATTTGGCTTGAGAAGCCTACATGATTACATATATATCTGAATGAAGAAGTGAAAAATGCTCTCAAAGGCATCCCAATAAGCTCTCTTTACTTTAAATTACTAATTTTTTTCCTAAGTTGAGTGGACATATAGTTAACCTATTAAAATGGTTGCATGCTTCTATGGTACTTCATTAAAACTTTTTTTTTTAATCTTTTTAAAGTATATTCATTAATAGAAATGTCAGGATGTTTCAGGTCCTCCAGGGGGAATTTATGACTTGTTATTATGCAGCTTTAATAATTTAAATGCCCATGTAACAATCCAGGAATGGAAACAGTATGTTCCAGGAATGCTGCAGTGAATCAGTAATCATGATCTGCTTGTAATTGCTGATTATCTCCACGAATTCTACCCAGGCTAGTAGAGTGAATATGTTTTACTGAGAGAAAGAAACTCGGGAAGAGTATTAACTACCAAACTTCAACAAGCTTGTTTCCAACAGGGTCTTGACTCTCTTTATCAATTGTCTAAACAATTGCAGAGGTTCAGGAGCAAGAAACCCTTACTCCAGAGCAGGGCCAGGGCAAGAGCCAGGTACTGCTGTACACATAAATATGGGATCCTGTTACCAGGCACCGCCGCCGCAATGTCAACACAAATATTGTTGCCAGGGTAAGGAGAAGAGCCAGCGGGGCTAGAGAGACTGTCAGCTGGAGAGAAGACAAGGCAGCAGAGCCATGGGTCCTGGGCAGATTTTTTGCATATGCCAAAAAGTATTTGAAAGGTATAAGCGACATGCTGAAAAATAATGTACGTTCATTTGGATGTGTTTTTCCTACCAACTGTCCCACTCAGCGTCTTTTCCCCTTTGACAATGCTTGCTTTGAGGAAAGAGCTTGTAGTTTGGAGCAGGTAATGAACACAGCATCAGCATAGATTTGAGTAAGCAGATGCAGGAATGCACAGTCATCAGGCAGGACTAATAAGAAAAACTGTGAAAACAGATTCACAGAATCACAGAATTGTTGAGGCTGGAAAAGACCTCTGAGATCATCAAGTCCAGCCTATGTCCCAACACCACCACATCGGCCAGACCATGGCACCAAGTGCCACATCCAGCCTTTTCTTATGGTGACTCCACCACTTCCCTGGGCAGTGCATCCCAATGCCTGAGCACCCTCTCTGTGAGGAAGGGCTTTCTGAGATCCAACCTAAACTTTCCCTGACGCAGTTTCAGGTTGTGCCCTTTCGTCCTGTCACTGGTTGCCCAGGAGAAGAGCCCGACCCCACCTGACTACACTCTCCCTTCAGGCAGTTGTAGAGAGTGATAAGGTCCCCCCTGAGTCTCCTCTTCTCCAGGCTAAACACCTCCAGCTCCCTCAGCCTCTCCTCACAGGATTTTTCCTCCAGTCCCTTCCCCAGCCTCGTTGCTCTCCTCTGGACCCGCTCCAGCACCTCAATGTCTTTCTTGCAGTGATGGGCCCAGACCTGCACACAGGGCTCGAGGTGAGGCCTCACCAGTGCTGAGCACAGGGGCAGAATTACATCCCTGCTCCTGCTGGCCACACTGTTCCTGATACAAGCCAGGATGTCATTGGCCTTCCGGGCCACCTGGGCACACCGCTGGCCCATGTTCAGCCGGTTGTCAACCAGTACTCCCAGGTCCCTCTCTGCCCGGTCACTCTCCATCCACTCCTCCCCCAGTCCGTAGCGCTGCAGGGGGTTATTGTGGCCAAAGTGTAGGACCTTGCACTTGATCTTGTTGAACTTTATCCCGTTGGCCTTGGCCCATCAACCCAACCTGTCCAGGTGCCTGTGCAGTGCCTTCCTATCCTCTGGCAGATCAACACTCCCCCCCAGCTTGGTGTCATCTGCAAACTTACTAAGGGTAGACTGAACCCCCTCATCCAGGTCATCAGGCAAGATGTTGAATAGGACTGGGCCCAGTACTGATCCTTGGCAGACACCATTGGTCACTGGACACCAAATGGATGCAGCGCCATTCACCACCACTCTGGGTCCAGTCATCCAACCAGTTTTTTACCCAGAGAAGGGTGCACCGGTCCAAGCCGAGGGCTGCCAGCTTTTTCCAGGAGGATGCTGTGGGAGACTGTGTCAAATGCTTTGCTGAAGTCGAGGTAGACCACATCCACAGCTTTCCCCTCATCCACTAGGTGGGTCATCCAGTCACAAAAGGAGATAAGATTGGTCAGGCAGGATGTTCTTTTCCTAAACCCATGTTGGTTGGGCCTGATCCTCTGGTTGTCTTCCACATGCCGCTTGATGGCACTCTGGATGATCTTCTCCATAACCTTACCAGGCATCGAGGTCAGGTTGACAGGCCTATAGTTCCCCGGATCCTCCTTCTGACCCTTCTTATGGATGGGCGTCATGTCGGCCAAGGCTCAGTCATCTGGGATCTCCCCAGTGAGCCAGGATTTATGAAAAATGATGGAGAGCAGCTTAGCCAGTTCTTCCGCCAGCTCTCTCAGCACCTTAGGATGAATCCCATCTGGACCCGCGGACTTGTTGGTATCTAAGTGGCACAGCATGTCACTAAGTACTTCCTCCTGGATTACAGGAGGGGTATTCTGTTCCCCATCCCTGTCTACCAAATCAAGAGTCCACCTGTCCTGAGGACAGCCAGTCTTCTTGTTAAAGACTGAGGCAAAGAAGGTATTAAGTACCTAATCCTTTTCCTTATCTTCTGTTACTATGTTTCCCTCCTCATCCAATAAGGAATGGAGGTTTTCCCTGACCCTTCTTTTGTTATTAACGTATTTATAAAAGCACTTTTTGTTATCCTTTACAGAGATGCCCAAATTAACTTTGAACTGAGCTTTTGCTTCTCTAATTCTCTTTCTGTGTGACCTTACAATATCCTTAAACGCTTCCTGATTCACCTGCCCCTTTTTCCAAAGTTGATGCGCTCTTTTTTTTCCTGAGTTCTTGTGAAAACTCCCTGCTCAACCACATTGGTCTTCTTTCCCAACGGCTCATTTTATGGCGCATAGGAACAGCTTGCTCCTGTGCCAAGTACCATTACAAAGGAAAAACTAAAAGAGGGGCCTGAGATAATGGTTAAATGGTTATGATAAAACAGAAAACCAATAAACAACAGTTGGGAGGAAGACTAAAAAGAGTGGTGAACTGCAAGGTAGCCTAAAGGAAAGAAAATAGTAAGAGGAAAGCAACGGCTTTAATCTTTGCCAGTGCCTAGTCACTGTAGATGATGAAATTAATTTCACTGAAATGAAACAGATGTCAATAGTGAATTCAAGAGATTATTCATGAACTGAAGACATTACACAAGTCAGCTCTTGCAAATGAGCAGCTCAGAGCACTGGCAGGCCAGCAGCACGTCAAATAGCTGATACCCAAAGGCCATCAGGAAAATGGGAAAAAAGTAGGTGAGAGTGGTGAGGAAGGTGAACAGTTGCACAGATGAGTAGGAAGTATCATGGGAAAGGCTTAATGGAAAAAGGAAAGATGACGTTAGCTAAATTCACTCTGGATTATGTTGGACAAAGCATGCATTCTGGCATCCCAGGCTGTAACACAAGAACACGATCACCCGAGACTGGATCCATAAACCACACTTGGTGCCTTTTGCTATTCTACCTCTGAGCCACACTCGACTACACTTGATTGGCACTGAGTGTCTTCAAGCCCGACCATGAAATAATCTCAAGGCATGCACAAAGCTGCTTTGAAGTGAGCGGAGCACTCCAGGCATCTGCACATACACATCATGTGCCAGGACCAGACTGACACTGATCACAACAGTATTACTTGCAGACTACTTGTAAGACACTGTTCAAGCTCATAGTGCATTCTAGCTTTTATATGTCAAATCTAAATTACTTGTGAAATTTACGGTTATTGCATTGCATGGAGAAAGTTGCAGACTTGGTGGACTTGATTCTCATTTTAGAAGTATTTATGGTATCATTTTCACTTCATGGTTGCTGCTGAAATCAACAGTGGGTTCGTTATTCGCTGGAGTAAAAGAGAGCAAATTGCCTCTATAGGTGTTTTTTAAACAACAACAAATAAATAATTAAGACTGCAGAAAATGCTTATTCCTGCACTATGAAATTAAGGACCTTGCTATCCTCTTTTCCTCCACAGGAAAAGCAGTAACAACCAAGTGAAGCTATTCCCAGTCCTTTCCAAACTACTATGGAAGTGAAAAAGTTAACTGTAAAACATCCATGCTTGCAAATGATGAAGTCTGTATGTTTAACTCGACTTGGGCTGTCACTCACAATCAACCTGGCAATCATCCAAGCAAAGATCTTTGTCTTTCCCTTGTTCTCTTATGCAATTCAACATATTTGCCTAATCCACTGTTCATTCAAATCACTGAAGAGGTACAAAATGTTTGGTAGGATTAGGAAACCCCTTTTATCCCAGTGCATACTGCGATACTGTGCTAGTCACACAACAGTTTCTGCACACTTAAAGTATCAATTATGAGAACTCAGTGTCCTCTAAAAAGAATAATAATGTTTGGCTCATCGCAGAACTGAAGGAAGGCCAGGACCATATTCTTTCTTTACGACTTTTCACATCTTCCTCAGAGCTTTAGATGGAGACGTGGAATATGTAAACAAGGTCTACAAATTTAGCTGCTATGAAGTAAGAAGTAAAGGGGTAGCACGGAAGGGAGAGCTTTCTCCTGCTTGTAAATGGAAAATGTGCAAGTTCTTCTGAAGATATAGAAAAACCAGTCAAGAAACAGGTGAGGCCACAGGAAATTGTCCATGAAAAAGGCAGGGAAAACATACTAGAGGGAGACATGAGACAGGATGGACTTGATATTTGGGAGTTAAAGGGAGAAATATCACAAAATTTATTGGATTAGATTTCCTTGGCAATATTACGAGGCTCTAGCTGAATATTGTTATATACCTATGTTCGCAAGTGTGTTTGCTCACTTGAATGGAGATCCCCAGTGGTAGCAAAGCTATTGGTGGCTTTGAGGCAGGAATGGAAACACCTCACAAATAAGAAAGCTTCCAGATTCTTGAAGCAGAAACTCTTACCTTTATGCTGAATGACTAAGTTTTCAGAGCCGTAAGACAATAAGCAAAATCGCATAACTTTGCCTGACAGACACTAATTCACCTGTAGGTTGTCCAAAGAGACAAAGATGAACTAAGGTCTTATGAAAATCAGCTTAAACCAAGATGGGAATAGGATTAAGGTAAAATGGAAGAAATACTGTAGATAAGGTCTCTGTCTCCTGAAAAAAAAATTCACAAGAGGGAGTAGAGGAGATCATCCTTAAGTGATGTTAACACTGCATAAGTTGTGCCATGCTAGTAATTCCTTTGTAACCATTGAGGATGACTTGTTATTTGAACATGTAGGTTTATACATTAACAAATACTAACCTTAAATCTGACTTATAAGTATCAGCCATCACCGATAACAGCATATCAGAGAGAGAGCAAACGAACAAATAAGGTTTCAAATTTAGATCTGCTTGCTGCTACTCAAGAGCTCCCGTGTGTCCAGTCAATTTTAGTGAATGAAAAGTTTTTATTAGATGATGATACAGACTTACAAAGTTTCCAGTCTGGATGCAGATTTTTGGGTGGATGTATCTCTACTTTAGCTTGGCCTGGCATAACTCTAGGGGTGAACCTCTTTTCCTCTTCTCAGTAGAAGATTTCTTTCACACAAATTCAGTCTCTTAACTTGTAAGAAAGTAGAACTTCATGGCCCAAGAGTCCAGTCAGAGCTATTCCTATCCTCACTCAATCCCACATGTGTGCCTTTACATGCACACACATGCAAAATCATCCTCATTTGTTGAAGCACTAGCCTCTCCATTTTCTATGTATTTGCCAGCTGGTAGTTTGTGAGTGCAGAAGCAGATACGGCTGAGATACATAGCACAAGGATTTTGCAAAAGTTTCTGTTATGGTTGCACAACAAATAAACAGAATTAGACCAAACAGAAATTGCTGTTTGCATTTTCCAGCTTTGGAAATTTTTTCTTTTGATCATTGTTTGCTAGGGAATTTGGGGGCCTTTAAAGTATTCAGGGACCTTCACTGACATAGCTTTGCTTTCTGCATCTGTTCTTCTCTTGAAAATGGCTGGTGAGATAAGTTCTTCCCGATAACCAAGGGCCACTGAGGTTTAGTGACCTTCTATGGACACCCTTGCGACATCACTGCTTGCAACTGCAGCCAAATGTGGACTGTGGAGGTAATTAAGATAGCAGAAGGGGAGACTGGGCTTACAAACAAAATGGAGCTTGCTGTACAATAAAAGTGCTTACACAGAGCTCATAATCTCTGTAACGTGGCTCAAAAGCTGCACTGTCCCTCAAACAGCCACAAGTGAGAAATTCCTTCTCTAGTCCACGGCGGGCTGGCACTCATGCTCCCCATGAAGAGAGCACAGAAGCAGCAATGGTGCACAACACCGCGTTCACCTGCCACAGCCAGCCTCCGCAACGCAAACACCAACCCTTCTTTCTGGTATGACGGGGAAAGGGGGACAGGACCAAGCACCTGCTACTGAACTGTCACATCCACAGCGGAAGGTTTGTTCTCATGTTTTCTCAACTGGCTTTGTTTCATCAGTTCAAAAACACTTTACTTGAATTTTGGCAAAGGGCAGTTCCCAGTGTTTCAGTAAAGAGCAGGAGGCTGGCTGTGACAAACCATGAAGTGAAACTTGAGGGGAAAAAGAAGGAAGCAAGACTCATCTCCTTGGCCACATTCCAGATTCTTATTTATATTCTGCCTTTTAAAGTCCACTTCTGTTGTCAGATACAGCCTCATCCTGCTAGCGGCAGCCAGAAATACAAAATGCCCTAGAGTTCAAAGTAGGAAAAAATCAGTGCAGAGATAACATTTTATCATACAAGCGCAACCATTGGCTGAATTTGCCTCTGTCTAACAGCCTGCAGCCCAAGGATAGCATTTACAAACTAATTTGTGTTTATTTTTAGATCAGATAAGTATTCGTTGAACAAAGCAGCAAGTTGAGCAAAGCAGCAAGTGACTTGCATCACACAATTCCCCGTAGTAAATGGGACAGGTGAAATAGTGACAGTTGGTAACTGAAGAAAAATCTGCAAGCAAAGTTCCTAATTGTCACAAATGTTCAGCAATGAATTACATTTTTATTTGTTTACAGCACTCCCATCCCTAACTTTCTTCAGCTAATGCCTAACAAGGAAACCAATTATTGAAGAAAAAATTAGTTAACACCAATCAGCTGTTATTCTTCAAGGAAGTATCTGTAGGGGACTGCACCATTGCTAAGTCCTCGTCTGTCACTGCTTCACAGTTCACAGGTGATCTAAGTTCTGACTTGGTTCGCTGCACACTTATGCCGAAGTTGCCAGAGATGGCTTTGGGACGCAGGTGACAGTGTCAACATCCCTCTGTGGTTCCCAACAATGGCTGGGGAAGGGAAGAAAAGAAACTTAGGTGCCGTTTGAGTAAGAAGTCCTGAGATCTGGTGAGGTGAGGAGGTGTGTTTTTGTGGAAGAGAGAGAATTTCCTTAGGCTTGTGAGATTCTCCGAGGCATGTATTTTATTCATTTTTCATCTTAACGGATATTGACCACAGGGCTATGAATTACCCCAGTGTTGACATCTAAGCTGAAACTACAGCAGCACTGCTGAGATCAGTGACACCACAGTAAAGGCAGCAGCTAATAGGTGGCTGTTCAGTCAGGTCCGCTCAATATTTAGAGAATTCATTACTATGTTTCCAGGAGAGGCGTGACTCAGATACATGTGATCAAGAGCATCTGCACAGAAATTGGAGGCAGATGTTTGCTAGCAGGCAAAGCGCAAACTTTAGAAGCAATGAGCTCTGCTGAAAAGGTGAGCCTTCAGGTTTCTGGAGGAAATAATCTTTTCTGACCACTGCCGTACCAGCAAATAAGGAATTACAGTTCCAGCATCATACGAACTAGAAAGAAGATTAGAAGAAAATTAGTACTGTCTGTGGTTCTTCTTAAACAGAAGATGCTGGGTGTTCAGATACTAAGAAACTCCAGTCTACATGATCTAGAACGAAACACGGTATTAAAATCTAGAATACTGTAACTAAACTATAGCAATGCTTATTTAAACTCAGAAATTGTTCTGTCTTTGAAGTCTGAATTCTCTGGGAAGAAACACAGTAAATCAGCCAAGATATTTTAATGAAAAAATCCCTTTCACTGCATAAGCACACTTAATTTTTTAAGCTTTGCTGTAGTATCTGTAAGTCTGCATGTTTGCTACTTATGAGATACTGAAATTCTATAGTAAACTGTTAAAACAGACTTCCTAAATGTTAATGAATCAAGTAAATCACTTGTGAGGAATTGTTTTGGGTTGGGTTATTTTGGAGTATGACTGTACATTTGTGCAGGTTTATATCATCTCATCATCTGCAACTTTTTTCTCTAATCTTTTTTTTTTCTGAAACACAATACTGCAAATGATGCTGCTTGCTCTTCACAGCCATTGTATAGCCATCTCAATTTTCAGCTGCCTGAGGTTTGTTCACTACGTGCTAGTGAATTTAACTAGTCTAATGCTGTTTTCTGCTCCTGCTATTAGTTTTCTAAATGTAACCGAGACATTGCAATATTGAAACATTAGTTCTTCCTCCATCGTCAAAAAAAGAGTGAATTGTATTGGCTGTAGCCTCCGAGCAGCCTGTTTCATGGCCCTAATAAGCCTTCCTCCTTTGTTTAACTGTTAAGAATGGGCATAGTCAGCAGTTTATTATGTTGCTCTTCTGTAAGTAATATAAACCTTTATCAAAATTGTGGAAAATAGAGCTATTCATACAGAGTAGCTCTCGATTTACTTTCAAATAGAAACTATGCACTTGCCTGAATTGCTACCTAAAATTTTGTTTTCATGAAATTAATGTTACGAGGGATCAGCTTTATCTGAGCTTTATTCCCAGAAAACATCTTGCACTTCTATATAGTGAGAATCAGCTCTTCGCTTGTTCAGGTCTGAGCTTGCTCTTGCCATGAGCTGCTGTCCAGCTCCGTCAGTGGGCAAACCCAACTTCCAGTGGAGGCATCTCAGACAACACTCCTCAGGTACCCAGTGAAGGCAGCTGCAGTAGTTTACTCGTGCCTGAAGTACCCTTCAGTTACAAAGATCAGGCTATCAGAGTAGTGAAAAAAAAAGAAAAAAACCCAACATTCTGCAGCCTCATTTTGTTAGTTTCACTAAAATCCGGGAGATTTAGCTACCGCTTTGTACAGCTGACATCCTGCAGCCTCATTTGGATTATCTGGTAATAGTTCAAAAGCAAAGATGCTTTTTGATATATTGCTGCTGCCTCTTTTTCTGTGAACGATGAGTGCCAGCTACCTTCTCCTTCATTGCTGACTTCTCGGTCTACAGCAAACAAGTCCTGGTGATACAACAAAGGTATTTTTAAGGCAGTAGTACAACAACAAGTATTTCAGCAACTAATTTCTCTTTCCCCTCTCTTCTGAAACACCACTAATATGCAATAAGCACTCAGAAGTTATTTCAATTGGAAGTAAAAGAAGCTGAATCACGTTAAATGAATAAGCAGATACCCCTCACTTTTCCAACAGCACCAACTTCTGACAGAAGCTGTGGAATTGTTAGAGCCACCAGCTCTGATGTTACAAGAGAAACTTCAAGGGCACAGGCAGCGTCGATCCCTGTGGGTGGACCTTCATCTTAACTCCACATTGGTCTGATGGGTTAACAGACTGCTGTTCGAAACCTTGCATTTGTTCCTCTCTCCTGATTTTTTCTTTTATTGTCTAAGTAAAGGGAGATTTGCTTATTGGCATATCCCAGGCTCTTGAGTTTTATTCTGCTTTTTACATAATAAGTTCTTTGTCCAGAAAGCAAAGAAATGTGATGACTATAGCTTTTGTTCCAAGGACTGGGCTGAGTTGTGGGCCATTAAGACTCTTTCCAATTGTAAGATCTCGTTCCCTCAGGCTTTTTATGTAATGGGTGATAAAGGAGTTGGAAAGCAAATTTATTGCCTCTTTTTCTTAAAGGCTTTCCTTTTCATCCTTGACAGTAGTAACAGGACCTTTACTGATGATGCTATTGGGTTTCTCCTGAGTGTCTTATTCTTTGGTGTCATTAACAAGATAAGTTATCCTCTCCTAAATCTCCTCCTCCTGTTCACTTTCAAGGGTCATGTTTTTGCATGTCTTCAATGGTAATGTGCAGAAAGTTCCCACCAAGCATACGGAAACTACAGACCGTCTTGGATTAGGAGTTTACCTATTGGTCACAGATCTTCAGGTATCTTTTCTGTGGGTATCAGACATTATGGACAGCCAAAAATTTCAAGCAAGCCAAAAAGAACTGAGACTGCTTTTGTATCATGTGATAGTCCTCTTCTCTCTTCTTCCCAGACTTCTGTCTCTCTACTTTCCATTTGGAAACCCACGATTGTGGTCTGATAGTCACGTTCTCTGTGAGGATTATTTCTGCTGACTTCACAGTTTCATAATGACATTGAGCAAGGGCTGACATCTCTCTGCACAGGCTGCAGCAATTTCTATTTCCAGACTGCCTTTAATCTGTTTAGTTAACAATGATACAGCAAATTTGTAATTCACTACCAGCAATGAATGAGAAAAATCAGTCTTTAAAAAAGACTGGGGAAGAAAAAAACCCAACAGTTTTCCACTTTCTAAGTTATCAGTGTAACTATCTATGGCTACGGGGAGCATAGTGACTATTTAAGGAGTGGACATACTCAGGGAAACACCAAATCTTCACCCATTTTCCTATGCATTAGTCCCACAACGAAGAGTGATGATTAGAGATGAGAAAGGAATAGCTACGCTGCAGAAAGATTTCAACCTTTCCAAGTCTAGGATGCAAGCATAAAGTAAACAGATCCACCACTTTATTTGTGGAAGTATGAACTCTGCCCTGATTAAAAAAAATATAAAAGTCAACAGCCTGTAAAAAGGCTTGAGGATCAGCCTCTCTGTGCGTACTGCAGTGACAGGGAGAGACAAACGTTTTGCTTCCCCCGCTCACTGCCCTCCTTGGCACAGCTGAACAAGCAGTAGGGCCAGATGATGGCCACAGGTCAAGGCAGGTAGGACACACCTTGTGATCTGGCCATTTGCTTCCATCTGCTGTCAGTGGGGTAATCACACTGTGCTCAGTAAGCACTTAGACACTCGCATGTACGTAATGTAACTTAAAGGAATACAGAAGTCCCCAGGTCAAATTAAACTACCCTCTCCCTCAACCTCAACTCAGCCTGCAAAAAAATGCTGAATCTCTGACACAGACTCTCATATTTCAGCATTTGCTTTTCATACAGGATGCATTGGTGGTCTAGTCACATCATGAAAACATTTTAAAATCACATTTCTAATTAATTTGTGCAACTTCAGTGTGGCTTCTTGGTGCCTTTATGCAGAGGCCAACAAATTCCTGCACTTCTAAAGTAACACATTTCTGAAGGTACTGTGTCTTATAAAACTCGTGATAGATGTTTTCTTTTCATATCTCAATACTGTAATAATGGTTGCTTTGCTTTCAGAAGGACAAAAGCAGCCTAATTCAAATAGATGGAAATACATAGCCTGAGACTTTCCAAGTGGCCAATGGTATTTAAGCATTTCCCTCCCGGTGCTCTCAGCACAGTCTGGATGCTTCCGTCTCTGGTGTAATTTTGGCACTCTTATCTTTTACTAAGAGTGCACTACAGCAGCAATGCTTAAAACGATTTTGAAATCACAGTATTGGCCTGCTACCTGGAATGCTGGGAAAGACATACGCAATGAGAAAATAGGAAGGTATTTCAAGTTTTGAGATTGTCCTAAATCAGGGTCAATGGCAACAACAAAGCAAACATGCTCAGCTTTGACTTATCATTAGCATGCAAAACCGAAAAAATGAAGATATAAGCTGTCCTGTGAACAGTGACGAAAGGGCATTACCAAACCCTTCCAAATTTCGTTTAACATGTTATCGTGGAAAGCACTTTTTTATGAACCTGAATACACATTGTCTTCTCTCATTATATTTTTCCTCGTTTGATTGAGCAACCTCCATCCCCAAGTTCATCCTTCTTCTGTCCCGTCCCCCGCCCCTTGCTCATTCTGCTGGAGCAGAAAATGAACAGAGCTTCGTTTGCTTGCCAGCAGCAGCAGCAGCAGCGTCAGCCTCGCAGAAGCAGCTGCCCTCCCTCCGTGGCCCTGGGTGAGGGGACACCTCACATTTTTGGGAATTGTGCATCCCAATGAACTGCCATTTCTTTGAGAGAACAGAGTTTGTGGAGGTCTCCAGTAAGAAATTACTAAAAAAAAAAAAGAAAAAGAAAAAAGGTAGAGAGAGTCAAACCCGAGTATTGTAGAATGATGTGTATTCACAGATATTAAAAAGAACAGTATTCAAAATTCATGCTTACATAGCAGTGGCCAGTAATCCCAGGACAGCACAAACTGAAGCCAGAGCATCTGCTTTCTTGTAGCTACACCCAGGGCCTCCCATTTTTTGTGCGTATGTGGACCATGTATTGGATATATACACAAAATAATAGTTGTCTGTACCAAGTTCTGCTTTCTCTCTTTCTCACCATCACACACGAAATGGAAACAAATTCTAAGGGTGTCAGCTTTGGTCCTTCGCTGTGCTCCAGGCGTGCACGCAATAGCATGACTTTCCTTGACCCAATCTTAAAAACAAGTAGTTCAGCTTTCCTGCCTCTGCCCTTTCCAGAGCCTCATTCTTCTGGTAGCCTGAAGCCTTCCTCATTTCCAGCCTAAAAACACTTACTGTCTGTTTATAGTCAGATGTTGCTATCCAACTTGCTCTTGTTTGCAGGTAGGCTAACATCTTCCCTTATCTACTTACAGAGAACAGCCTTATTCATGGTCGACCCATCTTTGCTAGGATTCAGAAATCAAAACCCTTCTATGTCTCCTCCTCAGACAAGATGATGAAAAATAAATAGAGAAAATATTAGTTGAGGTTTCTTTTGCCTAGCCTTTTGAACAAGTTTTAATCGGTCTTAAGTATGTATGACCAGAACTGTGTGAAGTATCCCAGGTGAAATCTCCCTCAAGGTGTGCATTATCTCTACTGAGAGACAGGTCATCAGGAGGATAAATCTTCCAATATCTCCTATCTTTTCATCTTTATGGCATCCTCATGTATTTCATATTCTTCTTCTTTCCCATCCCGAAAACATGAGCCCTTTATGGTAACGTTTCAGGCAGTTTGCAGCGTCGAGGAAGGGAATCGCCCATTCGTATTCATTAGGAGACAACCCTGCTTTGGTAAACTAAGAGATTTGCAGTCTGAACTTTTGAGAGTGTCAGGCAAGCCAAAACCTCTCTGCTACTGAAGCCATTATTTCACTAACTGGTTTATTCAGAGTACTTTCTCCTAGTTGCACGTTTTACTTTTTTTCACTATATAGTCGGCTTGTTGCTCCCTCACGCTCCTCCACACTTGTGCTTTATTTTTTAACTTTTTCATTATCAACCTCTATAGAAATGCTATCAGCAGTTTCCGTAAGGTGGGGAGATTTTCAAAAAGAGTCTTAAGATCAATGTTGGCTCAGCACAAGTTTAATTTAGAACATGTGATGGGTCTGACTCACACAGTGCTATTCATGCCATCCACCCCTGATTTGGAACAAGCCTAGTAGTTTAGTTATGACCTGGAAATGTCTGAAGCCAAATTATATATAGCATTTTAAAAATATTTATAATGTTAAGAATGGTTATAAATATCTCCAAAGTCCCTCAAGTGATCCACAGGTTCGCAATGTTTCTGTCTGAAGCTTACACTGAACACCTACTTCCCTACACCTGGACCTCTCCGCAGCCATGCTCATGTGCAAATGACTGAGCTTGACACACTTCTCCCAGGTTTCTTCAAAGGATTGCCTTTGACAGAAAACACCAAGGAGAAGGGGCACTCTCTGATCCAAAAGAGGCTTTGCTGAGATTAGATTCTCTCAGCACTCCAATATCTTTATCTCTGACCTTGCAGGTAAGAAAACATCACTGGTCAGCAACAGCAATGAGACCTATATGGCAGGATGAACAGGCATGTGAGGAATGCAGGCAATGTTATTTTCGTCTGTGATCCAGAAATTGGCTTTAAGTCTTAGTGAAAGAATAATCACCCTGACCTTTGTTTACAGCATCTTAAAAAAACCTCACCAGGGAGGACACCAGGCATTTCCCACATGCCAGCAGACGCCAGCAAGCAGGGAGAAAAATTTCGCTACATCTCCTACACAGCATCGTGCTGAGCAGGAACTCAGACCAAACCACTGGAGTGAGAAGAGGGAGCCACGGATCACCAGTAGTGGCAGAGTAGTCACAGCCACGTCCTGCCAACACTGTGACACACCTGCTCCTACAGAAAAAGTAGATGAACCAGACTGACAAGGAGCTGACACAGTGGGATGAGAAAGGAGGAATACAGATAGCTGAGTAGCACGTTCCCTGGTACCGCCACCACATGTCTGGAGGAAAAAGAAGAGGCAAGCACAGATCCTTTGCTCAATAAAGTCTTGCAGCTCTATAAAGCTCATATTCTCCACTTGAAGCCTGGCTGCCTCACTCGAGACAAATACCTGTGCATGAGCTTAACGCTGGCCTAAATTTAAAGCCCACTAACGTCAAAAAGATTTCAACTTAAGCATTTCTCTTGCTGAAACTGGTCATCTCCTTTGCACGGAAGGAATCTGCTCGTGGTAGGCATTGGGCAACGTGCTTTTGTGATTACGGTGGGCTGCTTGGAACGGGCTCTGGAGGCAGCCCCTGGGCAGGCACAGAAAAGGAGAAGTAGAGAGGACAGAAAAGAAGCAGAAATTTGAAGATGACAGACTACTGCATAGAAAAAATAGGGCAGCAAACGGGTGGCAGGGTGACAAGGAGGGGGCAGGGGAGGAGGGTCAGGAGCTGTCCAGGGCCACAAAGGACAGCAGCGCATGGGACGCCTCAACATAAGGCTGAAACAAACGAAAAAAACCCCAGTTTTACATAAATATGTATAAAAAAAAGAGCAAAAAAAGAGATGGTAAAAGATGAGATCGACGATGCTTGATCCTTTTGGGTTCAGTTTGGCGGGATGCAGATGCCTGGCTGTTGGCTACGGTGTTGCATCAGTGCGCTGACATGCAGAGATCCAGTGGAAGGGAAAAAAAAGAATTGAATTGTGCACAGCTCCCTATTTTTATATCCTGTATCTCTCTTTCTCAATGGGATGTTTTCTTTCTTTCACAAAGGAATCACAAAACAAAGGGATATACACAGAAGATTTGAGGTTATATAATCCTTTCTGGCCAAAACAGAAAGAATACAAGTGTAGAGGTATTTGATGCTAAATGTCATGAGACTATAGCAGTACTGTTCTTTACGGAGAGCAAACGAGAGACACTCATGCTTGTAGTTGCCTTTGAAACCAACTCCCAGAAGCTGCAATAATAACCTCCTTCAAAACAGCTACTAATCATTTTTTGTAACCCTTCCAAGCCGCCTGTGCATCCCTCACCCATACACTATATAACCTACAAAGTAAAACAATGTTTAGGGTCCTTAATGCTGTAAGCATGTTAAAGAGTCAAAAAATTAAATTCAAATAACCTTTTTTCTTCTGGCTGCAGACTTAACTATGTCCCTGTCCAGGTCGTTTGCTTATTTCTTGCCACAGCACTCCATACTTACGAGTTTTCAAGAGATAAAGGAAACTCATCTAGAAATCACTGTATTCATATCTAATGGTTTCACTTGCTGCTACTATTCGTATCCGCTCTTGAAAAAAAGGTCAAGGATATTAGTGACTCATGTTTTTTCCTCCATTTATTTCCAGAGTTCAGCGCAGGTTATCCTTTATCGCCAGCTGGACGAGTATTGCTTTAACATTCTTCTTGGTGCTGGTCATAGAGAACCTGACTGCCTTCTCGTTAAGCTAAATTTACACTGGCATGCCTCCTTTGTCTACTTTAGACTTCCAGTGCGATAAGGGAGGAAAATATATCTAGTTTGTTATTCAGCAAGTTATCAGTGATGAAATTACGGCCCTGCTTTGTTTCTAAGCACCCCAGCCCTTCCAGTGTGGTGAAAGGCTGTCATGACCTGAGACAGGGATTTGCTGGACATTCTAGGATGTTCCGGTACCTCCGAAATCAAAGTTGTGAGGTGTCTTCCTGAAAGACCACTTCCCCCTTGATCTAAACCCCTCTCTCTTACCACTCATTTTGCCTTTAAAATCAGTGGATGCACACAGAATATAAGAGACTCCACGCCTGCAGATTACTGCAAGCACGACCAAATCCTTGGAGCTCAAGTCACAAATATGCAGCTTAACATGAGGTTTCCTTGACGAAGTCCCGAGGCAATGATTGTGCCTTTGCTAGCTATTTTCTCCTTAGTGATGCAACCACCCACAATGCGGTAGGAGCTTGCAAGCTGACAAAAAAGGCATGCCGTGATTTGGAAAAGATAACCCACAACTATACTGGCCTTTTCCGGACAGTGATTCAAAGCTCACCAACAGGTCAAGCCTACAACATGGAAATGTCAAGCAGGCTACCTGCTGTGATTTCTCATAAATTTATTAAAGAAAGAAATGTTGGCTTCTGCACAGTATTAGCAGAAAAGTGTATGCTACTTATGTATTAGATCCAGAAGGCATTGCTGGCAAAAGCTCTTCTCAAGACTATTACAATGCTGGAGCATGTCCTAACCAGTAGACCGTTGACTGCATCTCAGAAAGCTCTTATAAGAGCAAGACGGTGAGTGCTGAAAGGTCGTCATGCTTTCGTGCTTTGAAATAAAACGTTCTGAAGCAAAATGACTGCCCACGTTTATATAAAGAACAGTGGTGCAGTGGTCAGGAATGCTCTCAAGGTCACATTCTGAAAAGATGAAATCCACGTGCAAAACAACTGATTCAAAAATAAAACTACATATGCACATGCAGCCACCATAACAGCACGTAACCAGAGGCAGCTCAGACTATAATGGACACATCAGGTGCATATGCAATTATTACTGAGATAATTCCATGCACAGCTCTTGCCCTTATTTCCTTAAACATTTCGCCTTGCGTATAAGCCAGAGAGTAATCAAGACAGTACTTTAGCACCACTCCATGTATAATTGTCCTATAAAGGCAGTCTGCTTCTCACGATGCACTACATACATGTATATATGCAAGACTGGGCCTGTTATGTTAGAGAAGTACTTGAAAAATGTATTTACCTATGGCAAACAGAAAGCTTTTTGTTGATTACTACCTTTGGTGTTTCATCTGATCCAAAAATTTTTTTGTGGTTTGGACTTCCTTTTTCTTTTAAAGCAAACGCTTGATATTGTGAAATCGTTATGCCCCAACATAAAGACAGAGGAAGCTGACAGTGCTCTCATACTAAAATTGGAGCGCCATATTACTGGTTGTTTTGCACGATGAAGCACAGAGAAAAATGATCAGATGTCCTCATGACTATACAAAACAGGATGATCCAAATACTCAGATTATAAGATTTATTCCCCAACACTCCAGGCTGTGCAAATGGGGAAAGCCAGTTACCCTTCCAAGTACATCGCCCAGTATGTTCAGTTGTGCTGGGCAGAGCTGGTGGCTGGTTTGAACTCATCTCCTTAGCTGGCCTCTTGAGCTCAGTGGGTTGCAAATAATCCTGACATTCAAAGTCATCTCCAAAATGCCACAGTGAGGGAGGAAGTGGGATGGACTGAGGGAATATGTCACCAAAGTCAGTAACAGGACAAGGGCGAAATGGATGGGCTCACTGGTAGCAATTAGGGTGAGGAGCTGTGCTGCAGGCTCCAGCCTAGTGACAAAGCCACACGGATGTCAGCGTAACTAAACAGCTCCAGCACTTGCGGACAATCAAAAAAAGCAAAGGACCCACAGGACGACACTGAGAAGACAGTAAAAGTGCAGGGCTGGCTGTGCACTTTATGGTACTGCAGGACCTGAAATGTCCCCTGCGCTTGCCAAGCCTCATCTCACAGCAGCTATGGCATTAAGCCCTTTAAAAATCCCAGCAAGCCTTCAGCTTAAAAGCAGAGTTAAGATCTCCCTCCATGCTGAGGACATTCAACGCTTCACTTCTGTCATACTGGAAAGGTCCCTGTATTTTGATGAGCTCATTTTGTTTGGATTTTTTCCCCTCCACTCTACCCGGGAGATCCCGGCACTGCGTACTGCTCACCCCGGCAGCAAAGGGCGAGCTGCTTACACTGCACGCTTCTAAAAGGAACGAGACAAGGGTTTCACCAGCCAATACTCTTATCAGCTAGGAAACTCTGGTTTCGCTCCCCAGCAAGTGCTCTCTGCCTGCTGAATCTGGGAGGCATTGTGTGAAAAACAGAGTGCTGTAGGAAAGCTGTGTCGTGACCAGTAATCATTAATAATAGAAATTCTGCACCTTTGAGTTGCAGGTTTTGTATATTTTTTACCTCAGTGCATACAATTTAACAGGAAGAGGCCACAGTAACAGCTTGTAACTACATTTCTAGACTGAGAGGGGTGTTTTGAGGAGTATGTCATTCCCAAGCTGTTTGTCTTCCTCACCAGAAGATGTGGTCTTCAGGTTTGACCCATCATGTACAGCACTCCACAGCAATCACAATGCTCTCTGCTTTCAGTGACTCACTGAATCTGAGCCTACATAAAACACCACCACTACTGCCTAATGCCATCTAAAGCACAGCACTCTTCGAGGCACGTTTAAAAGGAGGTAAGGTGCGAGCAGGAACAACTCCTGCTTTTCACTTAGAAAATCATCTGGAAACCTCCTCAGCCTAAATTGCGTTTAACCACCCCAATTTCTCTCATTCCTCCCGGCCACATTCTCCTCCATTGCAACGATCTAGCTAAACCCCTTTCCTCTCCTTCACGACCATGCTGCAGTTCATACATTTGCAGATGGTTATCAAATTCCCTTTTTTTGTCCAAGCTATAAATGCTTCATTTCTATAATCTTTCCTCTTATGTAACTGACATTTTTTTCCCCCTCTCATCAGAACCAAAAAAGGGAAGTGTCTTCCTGCCCTGCAATGCTACTAACTATTGGTTTCTTTTTCAAATGGGCTTAACATCTTATAATGGGTAAGATGCTGACAGAGCAAATGATAACGATGAACTTGTGCAAAAGTCTGTCTTTCATCTGCAGGACGACAGATTTGAGATCAAAGGCTGCCAAGTTCTTGGAGCACACTGGTACGCTGCGGCAAGGAAGGTCTTTGCAATGAGGAGGGAGCTGCTGGAGGTGGATCAGAGACATCTCACCTTGGCTGGACGTGGCTGGAGGAACAGCAGTTGCCACTTGCTGCAGAGAGCTTACAAAAATAAGACACTGGTCACCGATACAAGGCAGAATGAAGAAGGGGTACCATGGTGTGAGTAGGAAGTGAACGGGGAAAAAAAAAAAAAAAAAGAAGCCCAGTAAAGTCTAAATATATATCGTGTGTTTTCAGGGAGGTAGATGTCAAACACCATCATTTAAAAGAACATGGGAAGAACAGTGGGTGCCATGAGCCCCATGTACCTACATGTGCTGCCCATCTGACTCGATGTAAGGAAAAATATCAGTCCCGTTTTCTTCCGCCAGCATAGGTGAAAGCCATGCAGTCACACAGACCAAAGGCCAGCACATGGAAGCTCAGGTACGGCCTGCATCTGACTTTGTTCACCAATTTAATTACAAAAAAACAGGTAAGAAGGGCAAAAGTAAGACCAAAAGCCTTTCCAACCTATCTGTCAGCAAACGTACTGGCATGTGCTTTGCTGCAGTGAGCTTTCAGCCCACAGAACTCTGTACCTTAGAAAATATTTACGAGGAGCCAAGACAGGTAACTAAAAAAATTTAAACACAAATATGCTCTCCAGCTTGTACAGATATGAGTTTTCTCAGCATCACCACTGGAAAATTTTCTGGACTCTGAACATTGAAAAAGGTTGGAAACAATTGCCTTAGTGATCCAATAGCAATGCATAAAAGCACATTGTGAAGCAAATAATTTCCAAATAAGTTACGTCTTGCAGTTTATTCGCTTCCCACGCTAAAAGCTGAACTCTTGCTGAACCACTACATCAGTAAAGCAAACTGAGCATGCTTGGGCAACAGTAACCACCCTTTCTGCAACAGTAACACTCCTGCCAAACAGGAAACAGTGACATTTTTGCATCATGTTGGGAAAATAATGAAATCGGCATTTGAGATTTCATGCTGCTGTATTTTCAGCAAACCTTTCTTAACTCTCCACTGCTCTTCCTTCATCCTTTTCCAGACCGCTCTTGAAAAGGCTATGGAAATCAACTGCGCTTTTGCAAACATATTGTCCTTCAGCCCTCTTTGGAACCGCACACGTTTATACCTGGAATTATTCTCAGTTATGCAGAGAATTTTTATTCTGCACCACTAATCAAGAAAAACTGCCTATGTAGACAAACTCTAAAGAAAGGCAGCAAAGTCCTGCAAAAAAAACATGGAAGAGAAGTGATACCACAGAGAAGACAGAAAACGTGAGAACTGTAGAGCTTTGCCAGTTCAGACACTGAAGTTCACGGGTCATTTAGGACTCTTGTTCTTATGGTGGTTCTTTTTTAATTCTCCAGCTAATGGCTATCTGAAAATGCAGTAGTGGTGTCTAACACTATAGCTACCGTAATATCATGTCAGTAGAAAGTCAAGCAAGCAGAAGGAAGAGTAGTCTCATGTCCAAATTGCATATCAACACTTATGTTCCACTCTCCCCAAAAATACATGGGATTCCAAGTACAAATAAGATGAGGTACCAATAGATGGTTAGACAAGCTTGATAGAATCTTAAGGTCACTACAAATTTTCTATATTTTTTTAAAAAAACACATGTTCTGATATGCCATTTAAACTGGAATTGAGCTTAGCGGTAATATATATGTTATTTAAAAACATCACAGATTTCTGAAAGTAGTTACAAAGCAAAATCTGTTTTGAATTGCTCAGTTTTATGCACGGAGGTTTCTGCATGAGCTGGCAGATATATTTAAATTTTCTATTTATACAGCAACTTATATCCATGTTTTACAAATACGAAGGAATAAAGTTTGCAACTGCCTTGTGAAACTGATCACTATTTCAACACTGACAAAACTCACACAAAGAGAGACATACATGCCTTGTCTAGGATCAAGACAGGAAGTCAATTAATAGCTGGGATCTGCATTTGCAGAGCTGGAGCCTTGCGTATATGCCTTCTTTGCATATAAAAAGCCACTTATCTTCAAACAGCCGTTAAGACTGGTCATGTCATATAAGCCTTTGTATACAACCAAGTTCTCCATGCAGCAGCAAAATGAGCAGAAATTAAAAAGAAATCCATTCAGACCAAATCAAACACGAAGAAAAATCAGCCTTCTTGATTTTGTGAAAATGCATCCAAGAGAAATGAACAAGAAAACCCCTGAAAAAAAAATCAAATCGTCAGTTCAGCTCAAAACCAAAAGTTTTACTTTGGTGGTTCTCCTCCATGATGGAGAATATGATGGTTCAAACCTCTTTCAAAAATTCAGTTTTGAATCTATTTTCTAAAATTAGGCTCAGGGTATTTTCATCTCTCCTTCCTGATGCTGTCTTAGTCTACCAGATTTTCAACGGCATAGGAAGCAGAACGCAGTTTCCCTCTCTCTGAAATAATCATCAGAAGTATTCAGCTACCTCATGATCCTTTTTCAGCAAATACCCAGTGATATTAGGACTGGAGTTTCTCCAGTGAGCGCTCCCCACCCTAGAGACTGAGACTCGACAGTACTCATCAAAGTGATAAATGCACTGGGTGGGTCTCCCACCACAGTGGTTACTCTTCTGGTAGGAAGAAACATTTCCACCCCCCCCAAGTTTTATTTTCCAGCAACCTGGTGGTCAGATATCATCTGAACTCACAGTATGGAGGTCAGTTAAACTACTTTAGAAACGATTAAGTGGTTGGCTGGTGCTGTGCAGGGTTGTTTCTCTCTCCCTCCTTCCATCAGCTATCTCTGCAGCTATAGAGCAAGACAACTACTTCAGATGAGCTTAATGGGTATCATCAAGTACAAAACCTGCCAGTTCTAACAGTGAAGTGGAAGAAAAGTCTGGAGAAGTCCCTAAAGCCGAGCTGACACAGCCATGGCGGGTGGGAGGCAAGGGGAGAGGGAACTGGAGGGTTTTGTGAAGGGAGGAGAGGGTAGGATGGAAAAAGAGAAGGTACTGACAAATGAGGCATCGCACAGATCCTAGCTCTAGGTATATATTTTACACTATGGTAACATGGAGCACTGCAGGGGATGGGCTCCTCATTTGTAGGTTCATTCTCATAATTTGTAGTATCATCTGAAATCTGCAGCCATGATAGCCCTGCTGCTTTTCATAACCTGTTTATTTTGTACCTTATGTGCTATAAAGTGCAAATATATATCAATTTAGCTGCTGGGAGTATGTGTCTTTGTTACCCTTAAGGACATTAGTGCTTTATTGAGATTTGGCTTTTATCTGCAAATGTTTTAGGAGATTTTTGACTCCTTCCCAGATCTCAGCATGCATTCCTTGCTGTGAAACTCCTGCAAATGCTCTGTATGACTGGCAAATGTAGCACCTGGCATCTAACACCTCTTGCAACTAACACAGACATATAAGCCTAATTAATCACTTGTGTAGTCTCAAGAATTGTCTGTGTGGCCCACAGGCCACTTAGCACTGGCTTGAAAACCCCCAGGGCGTGGCAGACAGCTATGTAGGGGTTAAGGCCGTAGGGCTCAGGCTGGCATGCAAAAGAAAGGAAAGCTGCACGGTTTTGGAGATAGTCTCTGAAGTCAGTACTGAGGTACAAATCCTTTAAATTACTACTTCAGGTGTTTGTGGTTTGGGTTTTGATCCTTCAGGTAAGGTCTCACTTGCATATTCTCACCCCGAACAGGGAAGTTAGATGTATTGCACCGATCTTTGCTAGTCGCTTCCCTGACCGTTTGGCTTGTGAATCCTAAAGGAGAAATTAATTCCTTCAAAATATTACCACAAAAAACTTTTTAAAAAACATAGAGAATTCTGTTGATAGTATACTCTGTACATTTTTTCCTCTTCAACACAATTCCATCTAACTCAATTTAAAATGCCGTGCAGTTCACATCAATTTCCAACACACAGGGCATTTCCATCAGCAAGTCCTACTAATGATGTGGTTGTGGTAGTAACACACAGTCATTGTCTACACTGATTCTAAGACCTAGTTAGCTTTCTTGTTTACATGGTACTAAAGTCCTACACGATTTAAACAAGTCCCTGACCTCTCATGACAGCAATAACAGGAGCACTTTGCACTCATACAGCACCTTTCATCTCGGAGCACTTCTGACACGTGAATTTTCACTGCACCCCTGTGACCCACAGGTAGTCGTTGAGGTACACTTCAAAGGCAGGGGAACTGTGCCAGGGAAAGGTTACGCAACTTGGCCCAAATCCCCATGGAACAGCTGGGAATGTGAACTCTCCCATTGCTTGATCTGAATGTCCAGGCATAACACTCACCCCAAAAATGAGCTTCATAAAGCATTAATCAAAATGTTTGACCCCCTACTAAGTTTGCAAATGGCATGGGCAGACGATAAGCTCACTAATTCTTTTTGATACATTATTCATGACTTGTTCTCCTTTTCTGGCAACACCTTCTTACTTAAGGAAAAAACCAAACCTAACTAAAATACATTCAAATGCAAGGAAAAACCAAAATAGTATGTTTTTCGAACCATTATTGCAAAATAATTTCGAATTCAAAACGTCCAGCACTTTATGGCTTGCCTGTTTGCTCCCGACCACTACGCTGTGTGCGACGTATGGCAATTTCTGTGCAGGATCAGAGCCCTCAAGTGACCTCAGGAGAAAGCGGCAGCAGGACTCTGCTTGCTTGGTTTTAGTTTCCAAGGACCTGCAAGCTGCTGAACAACATTATATCTGCATACTTAACAGTTATGTTGGCAAATAAAACTGCCCAGCCAACAGCTAGAGACAGCAATTGAAACTAGTGGCTCAGGGGCTGGCTATATGATAGCTTAGAAGGAAAAAAATAAGAAAAAAAAAAAAGCCTCCTACTGTTCCCGTTGATAATTAAGGGACTACTGCAGACAGGCCCTCAGTTGAAAATATTGCTCCCTGCCTGGCCTTTGGCCACCCTGTGAGCCACTGAGAGAATTACCAGCCACATCTGCAAATTGTATTTAATGCTGCCTAGGGCTGACTGTGCTTCTGAGAAAATTAGCAAAAAAGGGTTTTGCCCCTTTATAATAATGCTAATGCAAATGTACACACACGTGACAAATCAGGCCACCACATGTGAGCAGCTCTGAAACCATGTTAAAAGGGAAACTGATGTGGGTGGTGACAGATTTTTGAGTGCACAGGGTTAACGGTGGTATTATTGTCTGGGTGAGTTGTTTGAGGTTGTGTTGCTCCATCACATGGGAGCAGTTTATTTATTTATTTCCAGGCAAGTACATCCAACAACATTCTTCAGGGGAGCTGAGATTTTTAATCCAAAGTCTGCTCTTCAACAGCTGAGCTCTAAATAAAACACTAATTATTGGGAATCTCAGAATAAGATGTGGGGAGTCAAATGTTCTCACCAGCAGAATGAAAGGGAAAATCTTTCTTCTGGCTGTAAGTGTTAAGCTGTTGGGATGAAAATGTCCTGTTGCATACATTTGTGTGTGAGTGCGTATACCTGGAATAAATACAGGTGTGCAAACACATACACACACTCACAGGCAGACAGGTATTTATGTGTAAGAAGAAACATTCAGCCAAAACACTTGGGACTATTTTCCTGAAGGCCTCACTCTAAGAAGAAAGCTATGCAGTACTTTATTTCATAAAAGCTATGTAGTACTGTAAATGAATTGTAAAGGATATGGGTTGTAGAACGAAATCATGGAAATAGGTTAAAAATTATTTATTTTTCTAATCTTCTAGTAATTTACCTGGTCCTGCATCAGGACTACCTTTTTAGTGTGGCAAAGAAAAAGTCAGATATTTCTCTAGGAAGATGTCGTGAGGTGAACTGGTGAGGTGAGCTCACTAGATTGGAGCAACTCTGTAATACAGCCTTGTCCTGAAGCATTACTGGATTAGGATCCAAGGGTCAACAGGAGACTCTTCACTGGCTATAGCGGTTCTGGATGTGACTGCAGTAGTTGAACTTGTTAGTTCTTACAAGTATGACCCCAGCACTTTTTACTTCCTCCAAATAAGACAGATTTGCCACAGCAAACATCTAATATGAGACAATGGTGACAGTCATAAACTATGTTCTGCAAATATTCTCTGTAAATTTCCCTTAAAGTAGGAAGAAATCTAGAGATAGCTTCATATCAAGGATCTGGCAAATTTCTAGTGATGTTTGTTATTGAATAGAACTTCTCAACACCCAGAAAAGTCTCTTAAGGTAGGAAAAAAAGAAACAAACCAAAAAAGGTGAGATTCTCTTTGTTTCCCTCTTTTGAATCTCAGGTACCTAGAAGTATAAGGTTTTGTTAAAAAGGCTCTGCTTTGAACACTCTGCTTCCAAATACTCTCTCCACTTGAGAGAGCAATGTATGAATAGGACACATCAAAAGGGTTTATGACTTACAGCACTTCTTAAACATCTTCTTTTCCCTGGTCAGGCAAGATCTATTCTCTCTCTAATTTTTTACAATCATCTCTTACTTCTGACCTATAGTTTTCCTGTTTCTTACAGTATTGTTTAGAAAGGATAACATTATTTCACACAAATTTTACTTATCGTTTTTAGAAATCTTTTTATATCTGCAGCATACATTCACAGAAGCAGCTGTGGCAGACTTTCAGAGCTATCTGTTGGCACACCCATTCTTCCATGCTGCTTCCATTCATCCCTGTCATTAAAATTACTACAATTTTGGAGAGTAGAAAGGTGACCGGCTCAGCAAGTCAGTATATTTTCAACCACATAAGTCCAACAGCAATGTTTGTGCATCATATACAGGAAAATAAAATCCCTGTTGTTTTGCCTGTAAGAGGATCTCTTCAGACCTGGAGCAATTTTGTCCCTGCCTCAGTTTCCTGATTGCCAGGTAGGTAAGTCTCCCACTAGGCTGGTACAAAAAGCATCTTTCCAGCTCCCACTCCTGAGGTGGGGCTTTCTGTCAGAGATTCCCTGCTTGTTTGATTTCTTGCTTTTTCAGTTAAGCACCTCCCCAGGCTGCCATCTGAAATAAGGGATAACCCCAACTTTCCAGGAGGGCCAATCCTATGACCTGACTATCAAACAAAACATGTTTTCTGAGGTATTTTATCCCTAACACTGTCAAAGCCAGTTAGGTAAGTGCTTACATGTACGATCTTCATGTTAATATCCTTCCCATGTCACTGGTACCAGGCCAGGCAGAAGGCCTCTTACTTACAAAACTATAATCTCTTGCATGCTAATTTTTGAAATCCTGGTCCAGAGCACGGTGAAGTCTTTTATGGGCTAACATGGATTTTGAATCAAGCTGACCTTGTACGAAGCAAACTGTACACACACACCTGTCATACTGGAGCTTGCCGAGTGAACTGCTTTCAGTTTAACTTCTGCTGTATGCTATTTAACGTGGCACAGTTATTAGCACTTAAATCACCTTTTCCTTGTCATTTCTATCTTTAGTTTTCCATTTTTTCCCCCCTCAAGTGTGATTTATAGAAGACTGACTTAGCAGGAAAGTATGTAGTTGCATTTTTTTAGTATCATTGCTTATTTAAATTTAAAGGACTAAGAGGCAAAATAAGATTAACACAACCATGACAAACATATGATTAGCGTTAGCTTTTTTTCCCACTGTAATATTTTTCCGTTCACTTTCTTCTTTACAAATGGGTGAAAGTGCCCCCTAATTTTCTGCTATCTTTGCTCAAGAAGCATGTGAGCAAGTACCTCTTCTGGTTAGAAAACAAGAGCTTCTCATCAAAACTGACTGACTTAGGACAAGGATGAAAGCTATTGCAGATGCAGTATTTACTGTGGCTGCCCATCTTAACACTCGAGAATTAGTATGTACCGGCATAGTAAAAATGTGACCACAGGCCCTATATAATGCAGCCTGACACAAGACCACGTCTTAATCCGTCACAAATACCGAAATAGGAGAGCAGAGATTTCCCCACCCCACAGCACTGTGGCAAACAAGCACCCCGCGTGGAAAGCTCGGGCAAAGGAGGAGTGTTGGTACGTCAAGCGCAAAACATGTTTTCAGTGCAAACGCAGCAAGCGAGGGTTAGGAGGAGGAAGCAGGAGGGCTGCACGCAAGGCTGACAGCGAGCCAGGGGACACCGGGATATCCTCTTGGTGCCCAAGGGGACCTTAGGTCACCAATACCGCCGGAGAATTTCGGCAGGGCTGAACAGATCTGTTCCCGGTTGAAGTACGCTGGCAGCAGCTCCTCCTGCCGTGCCCCGATCCTTTCCAGGCTTTTGCCCTGTGCCCATCACCGCGGACTCCCGGCTCAAAAAAAAAACCCAAAACGGCGGAGGAAGGGGCGCAGCCAGAGGCTCAGCTGCCCGGAGCCTCGCCGGGAAGCCGCTCTCCGACCGAGGGGATGCGGAGCCGTTCCCCACCGGGCAGCCTCCCGGGATGCCGCGGCGAGGAGTGCTGCCGGCGGCGGGGCGGGGGAGGGGGTCGAACCGCTGCGGCAGCGCCGCGGGGCGGGGGGGGCCGGCAGCTGCAGCCCCTCAGCAGCGGGGAACGGCAGCCGGGCCTCTCTCTCCGCAGCCCACTCCAGCACGTCGGTCCCCGGGCTTGAGCCCGCCGCCGCCGCCGCCGGGCTTGCTGGCGCCGGGGGCTGCTGCACCTGAGCAGCCCTGTCAGCGCGGGGAATACACCAAAACCAGCTTCCCCCCACCCCCCTCCCCGGGCGAATGCATTATGTAATTTGAGATTATATAATGCTGATATACAAAGCGGGGTGTGGGGGGGGGTAAAAAAAAATAGAAAACCAAAATCCGCCGTCCTCCCCCGTGCAGTTAGAGCGGCTGGCGGAGCCGCCCGGGCTCCCTCGGGCCGCCGCCGGGGCACACACGGCGGCACCGGCCGCCCGCCCCCCGCAGCGGCGCAGGAGCCGCCGTCCCCGCCCGCCGCCGCGATGCGCCGGGGGAGGGCGGCGGGGCCCGGCCCGGCTCGACCCGGCCCGGCTCGACCCGGCCCGGCTCTCCTTCTCCTTCCCGCTGAGGCGCCGGGCGCCGCCGGCACGGCCCTGCGGGAGGGAGGCGCTGCCTTACCTGTTCCCCAAAGTCTATGGCGATGTTGGTGATGCCGAGAGGGACGAGGAACCGGATCAGGGGCCAGTAGTTAGTGAGCGCTGGAAATTTCACCATAGTCCCAGCTGTGCGGTGACACCCGGCGCATCTGCCGCGGCAGGAGACGGCGCGGGAGGACGGCGGGGGGGGAAGGATGAAAGGGCAAAGGAGGAGGGTGCGTGCGTGTCCCTGTGCGTGTGTGCGAGCGGGAGCCGGGGGGGGGGGGGGGGGGGGGATAAGGGCGAGGGAGAGGAGCAGCAGAGCCCCCTAAAAATAAAGCAGCCGGAGGAGCGGGCGGGGGGCCGGTGCCTCCCTGCCCGGCGCTGCTCGGTTCTGCCGGGTGTTGGCTGGGCGGCGGGGCGCGCTGTGCTGCCGCCTTAGCAGGAGACCCGAGAGATCAAGTCCATCCCCGCCGCCCTCCTCCTCCTCCCACACAACAATGATCCGCCGTGGCCGCCGCCGCCGTTGCCGGAAAAAAAAAGAGGAGGGACACCGCCGCCAGCCACTCGTGCGGGCAGCGCTGCCATCCTCGGGGCGCGGGGGCCAGGGGAAGGGCCTGGCCGGGGCCTCCCCCACACCCCCCCCGCCGCGTCTGACGCTGGCCGGCGGCGGGGCGACGGCCGCGGCGCCGCGCAGGAAAACACCGCCCTCCTCCCCCTCCCCCTCCTCCTCCTTCTTTTGCCCGCCGCTGCGGGGCCGGCGCAGGCCGCGGGGCCGCCGTGCGGGTCCGGCCGCCTCGGCCACCGGAGGTCTGCGTGTGCGGGCCGGCGGGGCGCGGTGCGGGGCCGGCGGCGGTGCGGCGGGGCCCGGCCGCTGAGCGCCGCTCCTGGGCGCCGGCCGCCGGAGCACGTGGGTTTGACACACGCTCGGCACACGGGCCGGCGGGCGGCGGCGGCGACCGGGGAACGAGCGGCACCGAGCGTCTCCTCCTGACGCCAGAGCGGCCGAGCTGCGCCCCCCGCGCCTGGCGGCGGCGGGGCCGAGGGGCAGAGGCCGGGCTGAGGGGCAGAGACCGGGCCGAGCACCTGTCCGAACGCCCGCTGGGCGCGGTGGGGGTTTTCCCATCACCCTCGCCCTCCTCGCGTACCCGCCGGTGGCGGTGGCCGAGATGTATGACCCGCGGCTTTCCTTCTGGTCCAACACTTGAAATAAATGAACGGTGAACGTCTGTTTTGGTTTTTCCAAGTCTTTGCCCAAGTCCTAGTCAAGGGAACGCATTCGTGGCCCCAGGGCTGCCTGCGTGAGGATCCTCGCTCTGTCAGAGTAAGGGGTGGGGGAAAAGAAGAGAGAGCAAACCTCCTTCTGAACACATTGTGGAAATTTCTCGACATTTTCAAACTCGCAGTGAGGTTTCAGGGTTTGATTGTAACTGGGTTTCTCTGAGGTGTTTAGGTTTGTAGCGTTGCCTTCATGTTGCCATGTTCAAGGAGGGTTGGCAAATATTTTGGGAAGGTGAAAGCCCTGGGAGGGATCAGATAGCTGTAGCTGATCCTCAGAGAAGTGGCCAGCAGAGGATTGGTGGACAGGCTTCCCCACCCGAAGACCCCTGTATGAAAATGTTCCTGTGACCAAGAGCCGTTCCACGTTATTTTGGAGAGTCAGCAGGAGATGAGCTCTGAAAATCCTTGACAGGCAGATGACAGGCTGTCAGGTGGGGTTGGAGTGGGAGAGCCCCAGGCTCCCCAGGTGACTGGACAAGTCAGCCCCAGCTGTTGCTGGAGGATTTGTCCCTACTACAGCTGGAGTGTGCCTCACCTAGCAGCCCGTAAGCTGGTACTGGCTTACTTGTGGGCACACAGGAGCAAACTCAAACGCTTATGAGAGTGCAAACCTGCCTTCATCCTGCAGATTGCTTAAAATGCCACAAACACAGTGTCCTGGGGATGCCAATGCAGAGCAGTGCAAAGCGGGAGAGGACAATGAACTGAGCAGAGGGAAGCAGGACTTTGTGATGACCCAAGTGTGTCTTTGAAGTAACACCACCGAATCTTCATCATCCTATGGATGATCTGATCATCCCTGGACCAGTGGGGATCAGTCGGCGACCAGTCGGACCGCTTCAAATTATGTTTGTGATGGGGAATGTTTGGTCTCTGACCTACCAGACTAAATTGGGCTGAAGTAGAAACTCTCATGCAGATGCAGGACACTCATGCCAGCTGCCTTGTTTTACCTGTTCGCTTGCATTGAGCTGAATTACCTGCCAATTTAAACGTAGCCTGAGTGTGTGCTTACATGTAAGTTGTAGAAGATCTGCATAGTAGGTCCTTTTCTTTGAAGCAAATCTCATGGCTTTTGAAGATAGGGCTGGATATATTTCAAAGCATTAATTCAATATTAAATTCTGTCTTCCGGAGACTGTATTTGGTTTTAGGTAACTGTATTTCCAGTGACTAATTTCTTCCTGATAGCACTAGATTTTATTGGGAATGAGGTCATTCCTCCATACCATAAACCTGAGAACAACCTGTAGCTGGGTTTCTGAAAAGTATATTGTTTACAGCTCCGTATTTTTACATATTTTCTCACTGAAGTGTTCCTATTTTGTTTCAGTTTAAAGGGATTATATTTTTTTTAGGGGAAGGAAACCTTTAATGCTGTTCTTGAGTTGGAGAAAAGTAAAATGGAAGCCCCAAAGCCACTTGTAAATACACAATTTTAACTTGCCGTTTGAAATTTTCAGGTGAGCTGATGTTTGAGGACTACCTCCTCTCATTCCTGGCAAAAACAAGCCACCACAAAATTAAAGCTTACTGAATCAAAACATCTGGACACTGAGCGTGTGGCTCACGGTGCTAACTATAAAGCATACATAATGATTAATTACTTTGTCACAAAATTGTGTTCAGTCCTGGAAATACTGAGACACTCAAGTAGTTTAACAGAGAATAAGTGAAGCATATCCATTTGGGGGCTTGTTATGTGTTCATAAAGTGCTTGATACATTTTAACTCCAGTAGATAATGAATCAGGTCTCTTACATCTGTAATTAATTTCCATCTGATTGGTTGCTTGAAAGCTCTGATTAACTTTTTATCTTCCTGCTGCTCAGAGCAATAGTACAGTTTTATTTTAAGCATAGTTTACGTTTTACTTCCTGACATGTACTGGAGTGTCCTGGGCAAATGTTAACCTAACTGATGCTCTCTTGAGTCCTATATATTAAAATCATTAAACTTATTTAATAAACTGAAAGGCTGTGTTTTAGGTTTGCTTGTCTGCTTCCCATTCATGTCTTCTCTTCACAGGATAAATGTAATTCTTCTGTGCTCCTCTTTCAGCTCAGGTCATATTTGCTCCTCAGATTCATTACAGAGACAAAATTGTGTTTGGAACCTAAGAACAAGGATGGTTTCTCACTTCTTGAAGTCAGTAGTTTGCTCAGCTGATGAGCTGAGGAAATAAGTAATTTTAACTGTCTTGGGCAAAAAACAGTGATTAGTAATCATTTCCTTTCTAGCATGTTTTCTGTTACACTACATTTCTTACTCATATGCCAAACACTGTCTGTTTGTTTAATGGAATAAAAAAGACACAGAGCGGACAGCAGGAAATAATTAGCCATAATCTCTCTGCTTTTGATAGAAAAATGATCTGGTCCAGGAGTATCTCAAATGAAGACATCTCACTGGAGAAGTCCGTATGAACCAAGTACAGTGCTGTAATGGGTTACAGTGTAAATCTTGAAACGTATCAGAAAACTCCCTTGTGCCCAGTGACAAAATGTGTCTGTAAATGCTGCTTAAGCAACAAGGTCAAAGTCTGAAGGTGTTCTCAGTAGCAGATCATATCAGGGCAGTGCCTGTTAGATTTACTCATGCGGTCAGAAACCAAACACGCAGGTCAGCACATGAGCTTTAACATGCACTAGAGTCCCAGCCCTTCTCTGAACCTAAAGGAGGGCCCTCACCGCAACTAGATGATGGGAATCTTGAGAGGGCCCTGCTGTGGCACCTTGCTTCACAAAGGTACATCTCTCTCCTTGTCGAGTGCTAATTACCCACTGGTGATACTGGTCTGTATTTTTTCTTTTAAAGCACAGTGCCTGGTCTTTCTATCCCCATTTGGCTATTTAGCTGTCAACCCTGCTTTTTGGAGCTACTAACTCTATTCCAAACCTTATATCCTACCTAGGGCTTTTAAATTATTGTTTATTTATTATAATCCAGCATTTGTGAAGCTTCCATTGTATCAGGAATTCAAACTAGTGGATAGCTAAATTTGTGAGCCCGTTGTTTCATAAGGGGACAGATAACTGGATTTTCCAGTCTACACAACGGCCAATGATTCTTGTCTTTGAATGGCCTTGGGCTGGGAGAGAGCAAATGAGGACTCTATTTTTTTGTCTGTTATCTGACAAAGTGGAAGAGTATCTCCACAGTCGTATTCTGCTTCTATCTTGGGTTATTCCTCCCCCTTGCAAGAGCTGCCTCTCACAGGCATATCTTTTAAGTTGGAACTGAGTCTGGTGTGTATTTCCAGCTCTTTATGCAACAATAAGTAAAACAACAAGATTGTCATTTGAAAAGGTTGTCAGACTGTGACTGAATGTAACTGCAGGAAAACTCAGAATGTGGGTCTTGTGCGCTTAGTGGAAAAATACACATTCTTGTTTAGTATTGAGGAAAAAAGCCGTGAAATCATCTACCCACTATTTTTAGGGGAGCGGCCAGACACAAAGCTCTGTTTTAAGGAATTTTCCTGATCCAGTTGAAGGTCCCCTACTTGCCCTAGACCTCAGTTCTGCAGTAAGTCTGTTCCTAGGAGAAATGTACACTCAACCTCTTCTTTTCCTGCAGCGTAGAGGAGACCTGTAGGCACAACACTTTCTCTTCCTAGGTGTAAACTAGGCTTGTATCATTACAATCACTGTGAGTTGTGGAGGGAGCCATAATCTCAAAGAGTTGGTGGAAGTCTTCTTGTCCTACTCTTCATACATCAGCCTTCGGATCAAGGACCACTAGCTGCATGCCTGGCCATGGCTTCAAGGCTGTTGCAGTTCATAACTGGAAAGACTACAGAAACACTGCAGGAAAAGTCTGTATATTTATATAACATTTTCTTCTGTGAATGGGTAGAGTTGAAAGATCAACAAACAGCCAAAGGAATCAGGGTCGTCAGTCT
The DNA here is from genome assembly GCA_020746105.1 of Trogon surrucura. Lineage (NCBI taxonomy): Eukaryota > Metazoa > Chordata > Aves > Trogoniformes > Trogonidae > Trogon > Trogon surrucura. The sequence continues at coordinate 80,545,426 of CM036619.1, forward strand.
GACAAGTGTCCGACTAATCCAATTCCAGTTTAGCTGCAGCTCTGTGTGAAGAATAAAAATGGTCTTTATAATCAACCTATGTCTCCTCCCTAAGGCCAGTCTGCTCTGGCCGCAGCTGGCCTGTCAACTTAGATGATAAGGACGTTGTCCCTGCAGGAACCCCATGTCTTTCTTTTTGGCTGGCATAAGTGCACTGGCAGCTTCAGGCAAAACTGTTTCCCAGCTGATGAAGCAGAAGCTTCCTATTAATGCTTAATAGACCAAGATAAAAAGGATGTTGGGTTTCAGCGTCACAAGGAGACCTGGGTCACCCAGAAGTGCCTAAGTAATTTTTCATGTGAGAATCAAAGTGCTGTCTCTAGTCACTGCAGCAGGGGACCAGTCCAGAACATGCTCTCTGTCACGGGGCATCGGGGGCTGTTGGCTGTTTACTCCTCATCTCCATTACTCACTCAAGCTCATGGCCTGGGGTAATCCCAGCCGCATGCGTGATTTGTGGTTCTGGACTTAATAGCCTTGTTTGTCTTTTGGGCTTGATTCCTGAGTCCAAAACTACCTTCTTCTTCTTCTGAGGTGACTCGGGGCAAGTGACTGTGCAGCAGCTCCAAAGCATGGGAGGTGGTTGGAGAGCTCCAGGCTGCTGGCAGGGATGCAGAGAGACGACCAAACTGCAGCTCTACTTGCTAAGGTGAAGCTGTGCTGCTCCTTAGCGGATTAATCCCAACAACTCCTTCCTCCGTGCTGGAGTTGAGAAGTGTGAGTGCTGCATTGCAGGAGGCTGACTGGATCAGGCTCTGCCCCCGTTAAAGATTTCTCTGTTTCCAGTGCTTGCATCTGCCATCCTGAGGGACTGGAGCGCTTCTGAGCCTTGTGTGCTCCAGAGAGGGTTGCATTGTCCTCACATCAGGCCTCAGCCTCTGGCATTGTTTCATGATCAGAGGGAGAGGAGCTTTCCCATCATCAAAGCAAACATACTGCAAATGTTGTGTTTCCTCAGCATGGGAGCAATTAAGTCTTTAAACATAAGGGGGTTTTTTTGTGTGTTGTGTGCAGAGTTTTACCCCCCCTCCAATTTGAAAATTGCAGCTTATTTAATGATTATAACACATGCATTCAAACATCTTGAAAGAAATGCAAGTATTATTTCGAAATGTCTTCTAGAACTTATTTCTGGTTAATGAATTAAAATATATTTCTATGATTGATTAATATTTGATTTGTCTAGAATTGAGAATCAATTTTTTAATATACATTTATGTACATTTTTGCTTCAAACATAAGGTCATACTGGGACTTTCTGCAGCCCATTTGCTTCTCACTATAACATCTATATGTAATATCACTTGCTGTGCTATACATGAAATATATTAAGCACACAACTCTACCAATAATGTAAAGTTGAGAGGTCAATACTTATGGCTTTGTGTATCATTAAAACAGTAAACAACAGTGGACTTTAGCTGTCTGCATATGTTATTTGTGTATGTGAACAGAATTTAACTAAAATGTGTAGGAGGTGGTGGCGAATTTGTGTTACGAAGTCTCATAATCTATGTCCTTTTATGATATTGAGATCAATTATTAGATTAATTGTGGGAATGTGATTCTGTGATTCTCTGTGAATATGTTTAAATGTTTCAGAAACATGCATTTATGAGCTTGTGATACTTCATCCTCTACAGTTTTCTTTTATAAGGGGATCAGTCTATCCTAAATACGTGTCTTGCTAAATATGGCTTCTGTGTTATCGCAGCAGTCATAAAAATAGACTCTCTACAACACCTGTGGTAAAGTGACAAGTAATCTTAACATATTTGTGAAAGAATAGTAATATGTAATATGCAGATGTATAAGCATTATTTATTAGTGCTTTTATGACTGAAAATGCTATAGTATATGCATACCTAAATCCAGTACTGCCAGATTGCTCTAGAATTTAAAAGTGGTAGTAAGAAGTAATTTTAAAATCTGTAGTACTCCTCTTTGATGTCTTAGGGCATCTGAGTTGTCCTCACGACATATACTGCAATGCCAGAAGTACCAAGGGCAAGAAAAGTCTCTGTTCCATAGATGGATGGAACAGAGGGAAATGAACGGCTTGTGTAGGTTAGGCAGGGGGACATGTATCCCAGACCTGCAGCTGACCCTTTCGCATCTTCTGATTTATTCCAGTTTTTGTGCTGAACTTCAATGAAGAAAAAAAGAAAAATAATTGGTTCACAGACAGGGAGTCTAGTACGGCTCGTTAGTTTGTAAGTATTTAGAGAATAAGCAGAGCTTTAAAGCCAAGTATAGTCTGTTATTTGTGTGTGGACAATGTCCTTATCCGAGGTCTCAGACATTTATTGTTCTTTTATAGATAAAGTTGTGTCATTGCCTTCTCTTACAAAGAACTAAAAGGAGAAAAAAAAGAACGAGCTTGATCTGAAAGTTCAAAATATTTCCGCCAAGGCCTGCATATTTTGGATTCTTAAAAAAAATTTTAAAATCCCCCAAATCAGCCTGTGTAATTGATAGAATGTAAGTTGCTCTCACAACCTTATTAATATCTTCCATGACTTTTTAAAATGCTTACCCTAAAAAATGAATTAGTCCTTGATCAGAGATCTCTCTGTCCCTGCAAGTTGCCAGGTGAATATTGGCCTATCCAAATGAAGGCAGTTGGTCGATTGTTGAAAAATAAAAGGTAAAAATCTAAAAGCATGAAAAAAACTTCTAAAAGATAAAAGATAATTCAATTTGCATGATCCTTTAATATTGGTATTGCCTAGTGGCCAATAAATTTCAGCAGAAGATCTCTCAGTGATAAATTTTGTTATTTTGATCAAATGCATTCCCACCTATAAAGATGAGTTTGAGATTTAAAAAAATATCAAGCACTATTTTTCACTTACATTCAAATCTGGTATGAGAGAACTTCTAAACCTCTTAAAGGAGTTTAGAAATCTTATCCTATTTCGTGAAGGATGCTGAATGACATAACTATTTTTCCTTCTCCCCAAATTCTTGCAGTCATTTTTTTCCCTGTAGTTTCAAAACAGTATTTTGAGGGACAGAAGAGACTAGGCACAGTAATGGCTGTCTTTTGCATGTGGACATGAAATATCTTAGTTGGGATTCTCTCAAAATCCCCCTTCCTTAGGACATGGAAAACTAAGTATTTTGAGCTAGAATATCAAATTTTAAAATTGTTTGCTTATTTTCTGAGTGCAGTGAAATCAGCTCAGACTCCAGATTTATACTTATTGTTTAAACCAGGTGTATTTGTATCTGGATATAGTCAAGTAATTGTTCATGCACACGGGTGGAATGAGACTCTTATTAGCTGAACCACATTATGGCAAGATAAGCCTAGAAAAAGAGCTCTATTTCAAAGTCTTGTCTGCCAATGGGAATTCAGATTAACATGTTATTTTAAATTGCAAGAAAGATCAGTCATATCCAATGGAAGAAACCAGAACTGATCTACTTGGTTACTACAGAAAATAAAAAATTTGTGCTTAATGGATTCCTTACTAAAACTATCTAACAAACACATTATCTCAGTTGGTGATGAACCACAAGGAATTTGGTGTAGAAAAGCTCTAGACCCACCAATGTATTCAGCAGTTGATCACCATGTTTTTCTTTCCTTTCTAGAAAAGAGCCTTCCTGAGGTATATAAATACTTTGGCAAGAACTGCATTAGACCTGGGGAAGTCTTGAACAAAGACTGTTTTGATGAATAAAATCTCGTAGTCGTAATCAATCTCCCTCACATCTGGAACACATCACGCTTGTAAACTCTGTGAATCAGAGCTCCTCCAACCAGAATTAACAAGTTTGAGCTTCCAAGGCCTAATCTAGACAAGGGTGGCTGAAGTTACCCTTGACCCACAGGTATGAAGGAAGGAAAAAGAGGGGTTGTCCCATTTTAGTCACACACTGGTCCTTCTGACATCTTGGCACCTTTTTAGCAGACTGGACAGGGCTTTCACCTGTAAAAGGGAAGTACAGATTTTTCTCCATCCTTGATCCAGCAGCCATGCTATGGATTTGTGGGAAAAGCAAACAAAAGGAGGTAGTAGAGAAACCACATGCGTCAGGGTGGGCTTGGTGTGTTTGGGAAACACTTGCTGTGGAAAGGGGCAGGGAGTGGACCTCTGGTCCAGCTTGGCAGCTGGATCAAGCTGGCCAGGTGCATCCCAGCCTGTGACACCAGAGAGCTGCAGACAGTGAGCTCTCTTCTCCAGGTGCAGGGGAACAAGAATCTGCTAAAAGTGGCGAGAGGGACCATGAGGGAGTCAAAGCAGGCCTTGCTCTTATTGTACTTATTGCTGGGCATGTTGGGTTGGTGGCAATGACAGCAGAGAGCTAACCTCATCTTCTACCAGGGTGGGTAGAGCTTGATGGTGAAAGCAGCCTATGCTGTACCTCGTTGCTTCTGCCTTAGGAGGTATGGGTCTAATTGGCTATGAATTTACAGCATGACACCAGAGAAAATCTTTGGTTTACCCCAAAGGCTCTGCCCTTTACTGGGTGTAATGGCATTGCCTCCAGGGCCTGGGAGCTAAACCTGAGCAGATGATGATGAGAGAATAAGAAAGTAGAGTGTCTTTACAAATAAGTGATAAAACCAGAAGAGGAGTGTGTGGGGTTTTTCTCCTTGTTAGTGATGGAACAAAGAGGAGAGTGTCCTTCATGAACGAGTGAGTCACAGAATGCAGCCTGCAGGGGAAGATAACAAGACACCTTGACCATTATGGCTATTAATTAAGTCAACAGCAAGGATGCTCTAAACGTTTGAACTTTGAGAAAGAGTGCGCAGGCTTAATAGGCCTATGAATATTAACTTCTCCGCCCTGGGCGGCATAAAGTTGGAGTTAATGCAACATGCGATGTATGTTGTTAAGGGGGGTACATGTTAAGGGGGAACATGGAATAGGCGGATCGGGAAGTCTGTACCTCCTGAGTACCTCAGCCAATGGGGAAAGGGAGAGGGTTTCATGCGGCCGGGAAATTAGGATAAAAGGGGGCTGCGTCCTCCAGCAATTTGAGAGACCTCACTGGGACTTGGCAACCCCGGTGAACTCTCCCTTTATTCGAATAAAGTTAAGACTCCTCTGTCTTCTTTGTGAACACTGGCCTCTGGCAACATGATTTTCCGTACAATGAGCTGAAGGCATGAAACGTGGCAGGGCAGAGGTACAGCAATATCTCACAGGGATACAAAGGAAGGCAGTCATTTGTGGACATCTGCTCAAGAACATGTGAAAGCATCTGCAGTGGGCCAGGCTTGCTGTGGTGGTGGGTGATGGTTTGGGACTTTGTTGTTTAAGATCAGCCCTGCTGAGAAGAATAGATGTAAATCTGCCAAAGGAAGGTGCAGTGCTTGCTGTAGTGTGGGAGTTAAAAATGGTGGAGTTTTGCTGGGTGTGGCAAGGGTTTTTTCCTTGTTTAAAGAAAAGACTCCGTGTAAAAGGTTACTTGTTTTGAAATACAGATTCTGTGGGAATATCTGCCCTCAATCTCTCGATGAAAGAGCTTTATGGTACTGCAGCAGTTGCTGTAACAAATAGCCAACAGGGAGTGCAGTTGGCGAGGACGGCTGTTGATGGGTACAGAGAGCAGTCGTCCCAAGTGCTGCAGTTTAGTGTCTGAATCATAGGGAGGACTCTCTTCTCAGAGGATTAGACAGTGCAATCCTCAAAACCAAATATCCATCAAAGGCAACAGATATACCTCCCATTCACCTGAGATCTGCTGAGGCCAATCTCCTTTGTCATGGTCCCACCAGAAAAGGAATGCCTTTCCAGCCCCTCACTGTGGATGGTGGCAGACTAGGTCAGGACTTTGCCAGTGTACTTCCTGTGCGCTCTACTGTAGGTGATCCTGCTCTGGCAGGGGGGTTGGACTAGATGATCTTTAAGGTCCCTTCCAACCTTTAACATTCTGTGATTCTGTGATTCTGTGATGTCAGTCTCTGCTGTTATTTTTTCAGGTTTTTCCAAGTTTGTGTTTTCCCAGTAAAGTCTGTTTGTTCTTGCAAACAGGAAGATATTGGTTATTTTTAAATGTCCAGACAATAAAATTTGGTTCATCAGATGCTCTTTAAGATCCCCAAATGCCTAACTGCAGGTCCTGGGAGAATTTGGGAGATTTTACGAGACTTCTTCTCCTCTGGCAAAAATTTGTTGGAAGTGATCAGATGGCTTAAGGAGTGTCAGGCAAGGACAAACAGGTGGAGTGGCAAACAGCAGAGTGGCAGACTGCCTCATGCACTTAGGAAATACCTGTTCATGCTAGATATGACCTGTAACAATTGTGTCTAGAGCCTCGAAGTTTTACTGGTCAATAAAACAGGGGGAAAAAAAGTGATAAAGTCTCTATTTTTTTTCATTTTTATCAGGTATTTTATGTCTACTCAGTAACTTATGCAGAAGCCATTAGAAAATTTAGGTCAGGTTTCTATGAAGATATAATGGATCCCTATGACCTATTAAGGCAGATGAAAGACCTATTTATTAGTGGAGATAAAAGGCATGTAGGAAAAACACCCCTGAACATTGTTCAGCTGGCATGAATCCCTGGGAATACAAAGTTAGAATCAGTGCTATTTGCCTAGAGATTAATCTCCCTGTTAAGTTTAAGCACTCTTTAACTCACAGCATGCTGGTGTTCCAAACAATTTCTTTTAACTCAGAGCTTTGGTAGTAGAGCATGTTACAAATGCTGTGAACTAATTTGCCAGCCCCAGGTTCCTGACGTGTGACCTTCCAGCTCTGGATTGGGCAAAGTGACAACATTCTATTACGTGCGCTGAGCTGAACCTGCGTAAATAAAGCACAATCCTTAATGCTGTAGACTGCTGTGCTGATATATTTTGATAAATTTAGTAGAGTCTTAATTAATTGTATAGCTCCAGAATTTAAAGTGATTCGGTTTTGCAAAAAAATAATTGCTTTTGTAGCATGAGAGTGAGCACATCGTTGTGCTGCTAAGAAGTCTCTGACAAATGAAGACCTGTCACCAAAAACCCAGTAATTGCTGCTTGTTTCCACTGGGGGGTATCAGTTTTTACACTCACAAGTTTTAGCATAGAAAAATCACTCTTTTAATCTTATTTTCTCATGCGTTTTTATAATTTTAATTTTAATTATTTTAATTATTCACCGTGCTACCATCACTTCTGTCTGTGTGAATTAGGACGCGTGGAGGAAAACAATGCAGTTCCCGTGGGATTCTTCTATCTCCGTGTGTCAGTGTCCCGGTGCTCATGGGTTCAGTGGCAATCACTGGGAGGCAGGCTGGGTAGCGGGAGTGTTTCTTCTGTTTTCTTCTAGGAAATAGATTTTCTAGCCTTTGAGCATTTGTCCTGGGCATTAAAATAGGTACTAAACCGGGCGAGGGGTGTTCTGCACTATGAAACAGCAGTTTCATGCTATGTTTGATAACTCTAGTGTGATTGGAAAATCCCTCTGGTAGCCCTGTGGCGAGCTTCTAGGTTGGTGAGAAGAAGTTATGTGCAATGTTAAACTTGGGGCTGATCACTTGCTCATAGTGGTCAGATGTGCAGATTCTGCTTTCACATTTTCGCCGCTGCTACGGTTCAGTGCAGACTGTTTTAGCTGTTGTGGGGAAAATCCCTCATTATGAAGCTTTGGCATTTGTGTGTATATAAGTAATTCTAAGACAGACTTGCTGCTTGATTGTGGAATTTGCCTTTTGAGGACCGAACAAGTATTAACCTTTAAAATAATTGATCTGAACTGCTTACTTACGTACCAAATTATCACTGAGTCATTGAAAGTACAGGTATACAAATGCTCTGAAGAGACAAAGTTAAGATATATTTTGTGAATTTTTGCTTCTTACAGCCCCTTCTACCATCCTAACTAAGTCATTCTTCACAAATGGATTTTTGTCATTCTATCAAGCAGTATTTTTATAAAAAAAATAATATTTATTAAAGACCTTCTTTTAAAGAACAGGTCAATAGAAGCTGATAACCAGTTGTCTAATAACTGATCGTAATTTATGTTTTTGTTTTGAGTACAGAAGTGTTTACTAGCATGTACCAAACCACTTCATTTCATGAGATTTCCACTTCTACCAGATGTGGATACCGAACTAGTTTTAGGTTATTCAGTGATGTCAGATTTCATGAGAGAGTCTTTATTAATGCTCCATGTGAAACTTGACTAAACTTTTTCAGTATATTTTTCAGTAGATCTGACAGTTCTACTCATACTGCAACTCATTGAACAAGTCATGATATTTCTTCTGCACATTTTGTTATCCCTCATGCACACCTAGACATCTCTGAATGCAGGAGTAAACAAACAAAAGCCCAGAATATTTGATTTTTATTATTACATATGTTTGAATTTAATTCCTTCTGGTATTTCTGGTATATTTAAGCAACAGCATAGATTAACTGTGACTTCTGTTCAATTGTTAAACGACAAAATGCAGATGAAGACATTAACATGATTCCCCTGAGGGATGCTTTTGCTTCATTAACACTGAGGTTTGATTCTGCTGTGATCAGTAGTTACGTTGGTTGTGTCAGTGTTTTTACATCATAACCAGGTACAAATTATTTAAAAATGAACTTCTCTTTTCAATATTAAATTGTCTAGGACAACCTACTTCTGTTGGAGAATAAATACATTTGTAATTCAGTTTGCTAAAGTAGCATATGGGAAATACTGTGACAGCTGTTCTCCCACTTCACTTGGTAGTAATCTTCCAATTTTGGTTGCAAACCCAGCTACGACTGGAGGCTAGACCTCTTGTGGCTGTCTGGACCAAAGATGGAAATCTTTCCAGGATACGGGTGAACGCAAGATGTGCGGTTCTTCTAGTCCATGGAACTGTTCATTCAACCAGGGAAGCACCAAAGGCTGTTAAATCTGCCATAAAAACATTTGACCTCAAATTGTCCTTCAAGTGCTGCAGCTGTTTCTAATTTTTCTTCCCTCTTCCAGTTGTTGCTGGTGAAGTGTCAGTAAGCACTGCATTGTTGGCCACTTTTGCAATAAAGCGGGTGATATTTTTGTTCAAAGGTAGTGGATAGGATGCAGAAATGCTTTCCCAAGGTCCTTCACAGTCATGGAAGCGGCCCCTCAAAGTGTTGAGTTAGTGGAAACTTGGTCTGAGTGAAGTGTTCAAATAACATGTAGACGTGGCACTTCAGATATAGTTTAGTGGCCATGAGAGTGTTGCATTGACAGTCAGACTAGACGGTCTTAGAGGTCTTTTCTAACCTTAATCATTCTGTGATTCTGTAACCATTTTTGCAGTGTACAAAGAGAGTCTGTGAGTTTGGTTACCTGGTGTTTCTCAGGGCAAGCCTACCATGCTTCCAGAGCAAACAGGTATAGGATTTGGGGAAAAATATGCAACACCCACCTTAGGTTTAATGCAAACATATACAGTGCAACCTCAGATACACAGTGAAGGGACTGAAGCAACTAAATCCAGGTGGTGAGTGGATGAGTGCAGTCACGCTACCAGTTTTATTTCAGCCTCATGTCTGTCCTGCAGAGAGGGAGCTTCAGCCCATCAGGTGTGAAGTTTTGCTGCTGGCTGCAGTTTGTGTAGCAGCATTTTAGGTTTCTTATTTGACCTATTAGGCTGCCTGAGGACTTTGGGGGGGGAGGGCAGGGGTGGCAGTCCTGTGGGAGTGGGTGGCCATACAGCTTTCTCCAAGTTGCCCACCATACACATGGGCAGCTGGTTGTAGCTCAGCAGATCCATTGCTATGACATGGGATCCACCAAGAATAATTTATGTATTTCACGTCACAGAATAAACGAAAATATTACTTTTTCTGGTAGAGAGTGAAATGTAATATGTTCTTCCTTAGAGATGAACAGCCTACGGCTCCACTGGCCCTGAGTGTGGGGAGTCAGCCCTCCAGGAGGGACCCCAGCACAGGACTGTGCCCTTGACACTGCTTTATCGAAGATAAATAGCCTGAGATTCACTAGTTATTGGACATGCTTTGTGAATAGCAATTAATCGAACAGAGGTTTAAATGTGATGCTTGTTTTTAATCTTTTGCAGATTATTATTAATCCATCGTGTTTACACTTCCACACTCTGAACACAAAAAGTTCTTATGAATCAATACAATGTTGTTTTACCTGGGAAGGAGTCAAGGATTTGCTTTCTGCATAGGAATACCACCACTCGGATTCCGTGTGCCTGCATCGGAAGACATTTGTGAACTAAAGAAGCCTTGGAGTTAAGCAGATTAACAGTGATTTCTTTTCTTCAGTCTGGCAGCAGGTGTCTGTAACTGACTCTGGGCTTTGCAAGATGATACTTTATAGAATAAATACACTGTCAAAGTTAATTAGTTGCATTTTGCAATTCACCTTCATGATGACATCCCGTCCGTGGTGAACAGTACTCAAAAAAAAAAAAGATCGTTTGTGCTCTAGCTGGTGGATTTTATGAACACATGAAAATGAACTTTTGTAAAAGGAATATGAAGGCTTTATGTTAGCTTTTGCTTTATTGGTTGGTGCTGACAATATAAATACTATTTGAAGTTTTTGAAGATTTTGACCAAGCTGTCAAGTTTCAGGAGTCTGTCAGCTGTCTTCACTTAATGTCTCCTGCTCTTGTATTGAAGCCATGAACACATGGAAACCTTTGAACTGTGGTTGAACTGTGACTGTCTTTTCATGTATCACTTGTGATGTTACACAGGAAAGCTGTTCTTAGAACATTAGTGAAGCGTGCCAGAGTGTTTACCTCTTATTCTGTGAAATTCTATAAAAAATTTGGTCTGAAACAATGCCAGTGAATGAAGTTAAGGTGTTTGTCCTTCTGCCAGATACCATTTCTAACAAAGACAACACACTGACCATTATTCCATAGCTACCAAATTGCTTGGCAAGGGATTCAAGAGAAATCTGTGTATTTACAATACTGTTGCCATCTTTTTAGAGGTGGGGACTCGGTCAGCTCATGGAGTGAGATACATGGATAATGTCTATAGGAAAATTATCACCAATGCAGCAGAAAGTGAAAAATCACTTTCTGTTGCATTGGTGATAATTCTGCTGCACATTCTGCTGTGATTTTTCACTTTCTGCTGGCTAAAGACAGCATTCATTGAAATAACAACAATGCAAGAGATGGCAAATACATGGCAGTAATTATAAAAACAATTGTATTATTATAAGGATTACACTGTTGCGTGTCTCAGCAAAATAATAAAAAATGTAGAAATATTGCCTTTTTAGATGGAGCTAGAAATGTCTTAGATGGAGCACGTAGTACAAATCTACTTGGACAGGATAATTAGTTCATTTTCTTGAGAAGTCTGAAAAGTAACTTATACTAATAATCATCATCAGCTGAATTGTCAAAGAATTGTGTTGTGCATTTATCTGCAGCTAAAATCAGATATGCCATTCTGCCCTTCTAAAATCTGCATTTTACGTGTGCTTCCAACAAAGGATCTTTGATATTGCAATCTTGAGAAGTTAGTCCTTGACAAAATAACGTCATATTGATGTAAGTAATGTCAAATGATAATAGATTTTAGGGTGGCTTGTATGTTTTAGCTTCTTTCCCTTAATTCCAGTGGTAGGGAACACCTAGGCAAATAAATGCATTACTAACGGAATAAGAAGATTCACTGAAATCCTTGGGTCCTTAGCTCTCCCAGGATCCTTCAAACATTGTCATAAGAAAACTTAAGCATTATCAAGTTGTTTTTTGAAGTAGCACTGTTCCACCAGGCAGCTCTGCCAAAATGCCTCATGTATCACTAGTACTCACATTTAAAAGCAATTGGGAAGAGAAGCTGGCCAGGGCCTGGCTGTGGCATCAACATGGTAGATCAGCTTCTGCCCTTGTAACTGAGAGGTCTGTCTTCAGATGAAAATTCTTCTAACCTTCTCCTCCAATGGTGGAAGAAGATGGGCAGTTCCAAGACTCGGCTGAGAAGGGCTGAATCACCTTTTTGAGGTTCACCCTTCACTGTGATTTTCTAGAGATAAGGGAGTCTAGCCATGTTAAGCATCAAGGATGCAGTCATACGTTTCTGTTTATAGTGGGGTATTACACCTACATTCAAACCCAGGAGTTTCTCTTTATTTCTATTCTTAATCAGTAAGTTCTTCCTCTACCATGGGGGGAAAATTGGTTGGAGAGAGGATGAGGAAGGCATTGCATACCTGCTGATTCCATGAGGGAAAAAATGAACCCTATGGTGAGTCTCAGCAGCTTCTGGGAAGTATCCTCAGTCAAGTGGACAGCTTCCCACCACTTTGTTTTTTAATGGGATAGCCACATCCTCCTCATTTACCCCCCTCTGCCTTCAGCCTTTGTAAGACTACTGTGACAGTGTAGCCCACAATTACCAGAAGCAAAGACCCATCATTACATTTCCATCAGTCTGTGCAAATACTAATTTGAAAACACAGGAAGTCCATGTGTTGTTGCCGAGCTACATTCTTCACGAAGGAAGCAGACATGCAGGGGTTAAAATCTAGATGACTGATGTTACTGCCTTGACAAGCTTGGTTTCTGTACCAGCAAATTTTAAAATGCAATGTGACTGTGTCGTCCTGCCTCCCCTTAGACAGTGAGATAACTATCATGAAGATCAACATTCAGTAAGAAATAATGGGACTTTTCCAAAAAGAGCTACAACTTTTGCTTTGTGGTTTCAGTATTAAAAAATGCGTTTATAGCTCCTAACAGATCAATTTCTTTGGTTATGATTGCTATCTACACATGCCATTAATGTTCAGCACCGAAACACTGAGTCACCAGCTTGCAGCTAAAGTAAATGCTTTCTCAGTGAAGTTGAGCATTTAATTCTCCACTAATTTTATTTTTACAAAAATCTTTCTTTACAGTTCTGTTAGTCATCAACATGCGGCTATAATTAGCTTTTTATTTAGTCAGAATTGATGGGCGGCTCCAACCAAGCTTCAAAGAAGCTTCAACCTTCTAACTAGGGACAGAATCTGGATTGATATATGATTATTACAAGAAGCTTATAACTGTAGAAATCTTATGGCAGATTAAACATGAAAACACTAAACCTGCATTCTTCTCTTTCTGTCTCACAGTGGCTAGAAACAGGAATTCCCAAAGACACTGGCCTTCAAGTATTGAAGTATTTAAGTGAAAAAGCAAAGCATGTATTTCAAATTGATTATTTTCTAACAGAGGAAGTGATTGTTTTCTTGTTGGTATATTCAATATGGCTTGTTTGTAATGAAAAATAGTTAGGAGTCCTATCTATCCTTTCAAGTCTGTGAGATACTCAGCTGCTTACTGAGTGTGAATGCATACTCCATGCATAAGAGTTCCATAATTTCCAACAGTAATGAAAGGATAATTGTATAAGGTGACTAACCGGGGGACCAGGTGGGACAGAGTAACTATTCCTGAGCTTGGCATCTGAGAAGTTGTGGGTTTTTTTTCCTTTTAATTACAATCATGGATCTAAACTGACTATTCACCTAAGCATAAATGTTCTCTGAAAGTCAGTGAAAGAGATTTTTTTTGTGCTTTTTTCAGTGATGAATTTTCTACAAGAGTAAAATCCAACAAGGAAAACAATCCAGACCAGAACAATAGAGTGGCTGGAGCAGTTGGTAGAGCTCTGTGATCACTTGGTAGAATATTATTTTCCTTTGGGGTGTAGGAGTGGAAGAAGGGTAAACTACTTTGTTTTTCCGTTGTGATAATTTTTCGGGAAGACCCGGGCTCCTGGAACTTCTTTTTTCACAGTCACTTTTTGGGATTTACGGTAAATTTAGCAATCAGGAAGTGGAGTCATCCTTCCTGACTTATGATGAGGTGCAAATATCAGCTCTTTATTCTCCTGAAGGTCATATGACTTAAGAATTGCTATGAATGTTGGCTTCTCCAACCAAAAAGAATAAACAGAGTGTTTTCAACTGAAAGGCCACTAGGTTCACAAGACACTGATGCTCAGTATATTGCAGTTGTGTCTCGTTACACAACTGTGTGCCTCACATGATCTCTTAATACTTTGAGCACAAATAGATTTTATCAGCTGTGAGTAGCATGATGATATTTAGCATAGATATTATAATGGTTTAGTTCTTTTAGTTATGTTCTGGTTAACTTTTTAGGTTCAAACAAAGTTGCTAACCCCACGAAAATGGAGAAAGACAGATATGAAGATTTGTTACCCATGTAGGGTATGAGAAAATCATAGTCAACATTGGTTTACCCGTATGAAGCAGTCATCAAGAAGTCTTCATATATGACAGTACTTCAGTAGTTCCCAGGGTTTGGAATAAGAAATAAGAGCAGTATATCTGATAAGACCTGCTAGGTAAACGATGAGTTCTTAATGGGTGCTAGTGTGCAATCTACTTAAGCTCAAAACCTGTAACCTTTTTGATAACTAAATCTCTTTTAGGAGGATCAAATACACATCTCTCTGTAGTAGAGGCAGCAAATTTCAGTGGTAACTTGATCACTGTGTAAATGTCTGGCATTTCCTTCTATTCAAGGAAAATTGCATGGTACATATTTACTCTCAAGACAGCCCATGAAGGGACCTGTGTAAGCCAAGAAGTGTATGTTCATGTCAAATATTTCATCCATAATTCTTATTTTTTTCATCCTGAAACTTGCAAAGTGGATATGTGTGGGTGAGTAGGGGAGGGAAAGTCTTTCCTAGCTGAGACCCACACATCTGGAATTCTCCATCCGTAGTCATCAACTAGCCAGTAAATATCCTGTGTGGGATTCTTCACAGAGAAACTGAAGATCTCTTCCTTTTCTCCTTATTATGGTTTCACTATAATTGTTGTTTTGTGTGGTTTTGATGTAAAGGATAAAGAGGACAGTGTTTTGTGTTCAGAGTCTTTCGGATGCTACTCTGAGGTCCCCTAATGTAATTGCTTTCGTGTTATGCACTTTGATTAGCTGTTGATGAGATTCTAGCCAGTAGTTATTGAAGAAAGAGTTTACCAAGAAAGATTGCTATTAACTATTTGAAGGAAACCACAGCAGTCTGAACCTTCACTAAGTTTTGAATGGACATCTCAGTAATCTCTTTTGCATTCTGGTCCCCTGAAGACATCTGGAGAGTGTCAGTTGGCCACGTGATGTCCTCCACCTCCACTGACATAAACCTGGCACATAGTCGCTGAAGTCACCGCTTGTTTGAGCAGCCTGTGCTCTTTAGATTTTGTTTCTAAACCCTGTCTTCTGTGTCTATTTGCTTTGAAGAAGAATACAATGAGAAGAAGACGTTATTCATCTACTGTTCTCCAGTCTGTTGTGCAAATGATATTAAGACTTGGGGTTCAATTGCTGGTCTGGGGGTGTCTAAGTTGTTTTTCCTCTTGTGATTAAGTGGCAAGGTGAGTTTGTATTGACAGAAGCATAGCTGCGACACAGGGAATGGGCTGAGACAGACTAAGAGTTTTGTTTTGCAGACAGGCCAGACTTATTTTTGGTGGCTTTGGCTTGGTTGTATTTAAGAAACCTCATTCCATAAGGGTTTTTTCTGCCTTCAAAACCTCAGTTGTTTTAACAATAACAATAACAAATTATAAATGTCTCCATCTGCAAGAGAACTAACTCGATCAAGTTGAAAGGCTTGTGTTACCCAAGACGTAGGAAAGAGTGCACTTGAGTACTTGGCAGACATCGTTCGGGAACACTGGTCTTAGGCCCCGTGGAGACTTTTGGACAGCAGAGTACCTGTGGGTACAGATTTTCACAAAATAGATGTCTTCACAAGTAATGTAGAAGTAGGATTGATTCTAGGCTGGTTTCTAGGCTGCTATTCTTGGTTGCCTTGCAGATGGATAGATAGCTTAAGTATAAACCTAACATTTCACCTGACACAGCAGAAACGCCGAAGGGTAGACTGTACCACCATTTGTAGTTTGCTTCCAAAGCTGCTCCACAACTAGTTCTGTAGCTCTAGAGTTTCTTTCTCGTGTGTTGCTATCTGATTAGTCCCTATCAGAGCCTGAGTGATAATGGTATAAAGTGACTTAAGCCCTCAACAGCTTATTTTCTCTTCTTTACATTAGCCTGCATTGAAACTGTGTTTGCTTACAGGGAAGGAAGAAGAGATGTTACAGACCCCCGACTGCTGACTTGAGGCACACGACTAATACACCTCAATGAACAGAACCCTTCCAGTGGCTTAAAAACAAAGGCTTCTGGCTTAAAATCTGTCCATCTGATACTCCTTTATAATAATAAAACAAAATATTGAAGTTGTTTGATTTTCTCTGTGCTCATTGTAGAAATGACAACTACAACAAAGTAGCTGGTAGGGAAGGAAGAGAAATGAGGCATATTTCATGTTAGAGTAAGAATTTTGAATATACAGCAAGAGCTACTAAATTCTGAAGCTCTGTTTCCATTGTATTTTACTGACTAATGAATCAGAAAGAAAATGTGTAATTTTGTTGAAAATATAAAGTAAATCCAGATGTTTATATACACTAGAGTCTACAAGGAGCATGTTATCCTGTTCGATTTATTCCTCTGAACACAACCAAACAGCTCATGCTGACTAAGACTGGGGCTTCCGTTCAAACAGCAGTGGTAAGACTGTGGGACTGGAATCTCCTGTGTGAAGGGAAAATTTTAAGACTAATACACGTAAAGTCTGTGAAAACATGATACACTGGGCTCTTTGTGCTTTAGAAACCTGCAACAATTTATTATTTTTTTTTTACTTTGAGAAAATTGTTGTGTTGCATTTGAAACTCTACTGCAGAATTTATGTATACTCTATCTGAAAGTTCACCAGAATATTGGCTGGGTAAAGCTTTTTCTTGTGATTCTGCCTGAATGGGGTGTACTTTTGGCTTTTAACGTGACGGTCAAGTTGTGGTAGCAACCTGAGAGTCCTTAAAGCTGGAGACATCCGTCAAAAGGAGTCTGATTCCTTACTTGAAGGGGAGACTGACATGATTGAATCTGGAGCTTCACTACATAGAGTTCCCTCCTGTTATCTTTTCTGAGCCAGACTCTCATCCCTTGAGAACATGTTCACTCAGAGCTTATTTGCAGTGACTGAGCTCTTCCTGTGGCATCCCCTGGCCATAGGCCTGATACTGAGGGATGTCTCGCTGGTTAATCTTGTGGCACAGCAGTTCTGCAAAGGAGAAATGACAGGATCCTGCTCCTTCAAGAGTTCCTATCTGGGCCAAATCCCGGCAGAGAGAGCTAATGCAGCCTAGCATGAGTTTAAAACTATTTGAAAATGCACTTCTTTACATGTAATGAGATTGAACCCCACAGATTAAAGGAGGAATTTATCAGGAGGAAAAGCCTCATAGTCTTGAGCCTATGTGATGACAAAATGAAAACACCCAGCATAACCTACTATTTGTAACTTTTGCTTCCTCTGTCCCTCGTGATTTTTTTTTTCTGTGAAATTGTATGGCAGTGAAACTGTTTGAAACATTACAGTAAGTGAAGTCATTGGGATAGGAATAGAGATGTGGGGACTGCTCAGACAGTCTATTTCCATTCCTGTCTACAGCTCTAGTTTGATTCCTAGATTGAGTGCATCAATGCAGACTTTAATTAGATCACCACATCCTATTTTTCGTTCTGAGGTGAGATCAAGGATTAGCCCTCCCAAGATTGCTATGATCCCAAAGTGGTTACTGTTGTGTCCGAGGCAGTAATGAAAACTGCACATATTTGTCTGTATTGACTGAATCATATGTTTTGTTCATATACATTGATATATAAAGTCCACAGTAAAACAGTTTTCACACAGAAAAATGCCAGTAAGTCATCCAAAAAAATAATAAATCCCTCATTAGTGCAAGGAGTTTTTCAATTGCTAGAGAAATTATGGGACATCACAGAATCACAGAATGTTAGAGGTTGTAAGGCACCTCAAAGATCATCTAGTCCAGCCCCCCTGCCAGAGCAGGATCACCTACAGCTGACCACATAGGAACGCATCCCAGATGGTTTTGAATCCCTCCAAAGAAGGAGACTCCACAACCTCCCTGGGCAGCCTGTTCCAGTGCTCGGTCACCCTCACAGTAAAAAAGTTTTTCCTGATATTTTTATGGAACCTCCTATGTTCCAGCTTCCACCCATTGCCCCTTGTCCTGTCAATGGATGCCGCTGAAAAGAGCCTGGTTCCGTCCTCCTGACACTCCCCCTTGACATATTTATAAACATTAATGAGGTCACCCCTCAGCCTCCTCTTCTCCAAGCTAAAGAGACCCAGTTCCTTCAGCCTTTCCTCGTAAGAGAGATGTTCCACTCCCTTCACCATCTTTGTGGCTCTGTGCTGAACTCTCTCAAGCAGTTCCCTGTCTTTCTTGAACTGAGGGGCCCAGAACTGGACACAATATTCCAGATGCGGCCTCACCAGGGCAGAGCAGAGGGGCAGGAGGACCTCTCTTGTCCTACTTGCTACTCCCCTTCTAATACACCCCAGGATGCCATTGGCCTTCTTGGCCACGAGGGCACATTGCTGGCTCATGGTCATCCTGCTGTCCACTAGAACCCCCAGCTCCCTCTCCCCTGCGCTGCTCTCCAGCAGGCCAGTCCCCAACCTATACTGGCACATGGGGTTATTTTTTCCCAAGTGCAAAACTCTACACTTGCCCTTGTTGAACTGTGTAAGATTTCTCCCTGCCCAGCCCTCCAGCCTGTCCAGGTCTCTTTGAATGGCAGCACAACCTTCTGGGGTGTCAACCACTCCTCCCAATTTCGTATCATCAGCAAACTTGCTGACAACATTCTCTAATCCCTCATCCAGGTCATTGATGAATATATTAAAAAGCATGGGCCCAAGCACTGACCCCTGAGGGACCCCACGAGACACAGGCATCCAGCCAGACTCAGCCCCATTGACCACAACTCTCTGGCTTCTTCCCTTCAACCAGTTCTCGACCCACCTCACTACTTGGTCATCCAGACCACACTTCCTCAGTTTACCTATGAGGATGCTGTGGGAGATGGTGTCAAAGGCCTTGCTGATGTCCAGATAGATCACATCCACTGCATGGCCACCATCCATCCACCTGGTTATGTCTTCATAAAAGGCTATCAGGTTGGTCAAACATGACTTCCCCTTGGCAAAGCCATGCTGACTGCTCCTAATAACCTTCTTATCCTTGATATGCCCAGAGACAGCGTCAAGGATAAGTTGTTCCATCACCTTTCCAGGGATAGAGGTGAGGCTGACCGGTCTGTAGTTACTCGGGTCATCCTTCCTGCCCTTTTTGTAGACTGGAGTGACATTCGCTTTCCTCCAGTCTTCAGGCACCTCTCCTGTTGCCCACGATTTACCAAAGATGATGGAGAGTGGCCTAGCAATGACTCCCGCCAGCTCCCTCAGCACCCATGGGTGCATCCCATCAGGGCCCATGGATTTATGGATGTTCAAGCATTCAAACTGATCCTTAACCCAGTCCTCATCAACCAGGACAAACTCCTCCTTTATCATGACTTCCTCTGTGGCCTCAGGAAACTGAGGCTACTGAGGACAGTCTCCAAGAGTGTAGACAGAGGCAAAGAAGGCATTCAGTAACTCTGCCTTCTTTCTGTCCTCTGTCTCCAGGACACCCACCTCATTCACAAGAGGTCCTACATTGCCTCTAGTGTTAGTTTTCTCGGCAATGTATTTGAAGAAGCCCTTTCTGTTGCCCTTGGCCTCTTGCCAGTTTTAATTCCAAGGAGGCCTTAGCGTTTCTGATTGCCTCCCTACATTCCCTGACAGCTGTCCTATACTCCACCCAAGTGGCCAGCCCTTCCTTCCACAATTTATATACCCTCCCTTGACATGACCCTGTAAGGTATCCAAGTGTATTGATAGACTTTGCAATCTCCTTTCCTTATGGCCCTGTGGGGCCTGAGTGAGGAGCTGGCATGGTGCAGTGAGGGGAGAGCTATGTCTCCCAGTTGCCATTAGCAGACGGGAGGGTCTTGGGTGTACAGTGCGATGTTGAGGTGCATCTGGGCAATTCAGGGCTCACGGGAAGCTCTCACGTAGCTGGTTGAGGTTTGTATTCCCATTCCCTTCATAGTGCTAGACCCCATTTACAGCAGACTGTGACACAGCTGCTGGCAAGATCTTTGTGAACATTTCCGTTGTGTACTTTGGAGAGTGTCTGTTCCACAAGCTTTAGTTCTCATAGATATTTGTATGAGCTGTGCAAAGGACATTGTCCTAAATCTAAAGGTGATAATAAAACACAGACAAATTAAAGTAAAAGCTGTTTGGTAACTTCGAGTACCTGGTCGTAGATGCCTAAAACCTGAATGCTAAAGAGCCCGTATATTCTACAAGATATGTTCAAAATGTGACTCCCCTTCTGCAACTGCATTTGTAGCTCTCCATGCTGAGCATTTTTAAACCAGATTGAAGAGTCTCCTGCGAGTAACTGGAATCAATGCTTCTGAAATTTCTAACTTGGATGAATGTCCTGCATCCCGTGGGGACTGTGTCAGAGACGGGTGCATAATTTCCTTTTCCAGCACCAGTATTCAGTTGCCTGAAGCAACCTCTGAGTAATTTTCCCTGCAACAGCATTTTCTGACTGCTTATCATTTGTATTTCCCAGGAACAAATAGCATCAATAGACATGTCTGTGAAAGGTTCATTGTATATAATATAGATAAAATCTTTGGTGAGCCAGGAGGTTTATAGTTAAGTGACCTACTCTGAATGTGTAGATCATGACTCGGACAAAGGCTTGCATTCTGCCTGAATTTCCCAGTGGTTTCAAAAGATGCATTCCTTTTACCCCTGTGACTGCAATCCTACCCCAGCAGACCTCAAATCTTGCTGGAAAGCACTCAGTATGATTTTCAAAATGAAATAGCTTCATTTATCTCGTTAAATCAGCAAAAAGACTCTTCCCACTTCTTAGAAATGATAGAACTGATTCTGATTCAACCTAAACTGCACAAATATATAGGCTGAGGAAGAATCCAATATTGAAGACTTAGTGACTTAGTAGGCTGTTTGCCTTATGGTACCAGAGAAAACTTGTCTCTGTATAGAATCTAGAAAATCGTGGAGTCAAGCCAAGAACATCAAAGGGTATTTCTAGTACTGCACCAGCAGCAGCATGAAAAAATGTAATTAAATGAGAGCAGAACAGGAGGCAGAAAACTTACGGCGATCAAGACAGAGTCTGAACAGGAGCTCCAGGTTTATAGTAGGGATAAGATGGATTAAGAAGTATGTCCTAAAGATGTGCTTCTTGCAGTTTAATTGCTTTAAATTCTTTTGGCAGTGTGGTGAACAAAACATCGCTGTTTTGATGTTTACAGAGATACAGACCATTGTTTTCAGATAGTTTTGTGCGAGAAGTCTCATTCTAAGTTCACTCTTGGTCTAAAAGGTGATTTGACACTGATCAGCAGTGGTATTTTTTATTCTACTGCTGGTTCTTTCCCAAATCAAACATTTCTTACTTGGCAGATTACACAAGAAACAGAAGATGACTCTTCTTCATCGGTAAACATACCTTGTTTCTTTCACTCAACATGCTCTTCACTACCCATGTTTTTCTTGCAGTATTTAAGTAATTGGTAATTATATTGCCCCTGTCCTCCTTAGGTCCCAAGTTTCTTTTTGCTGTGGTCAGGTCTTTCCTGCCTTCTTTTGGAAAACAAGTCTGTGACTTCATCGTATTGTGTAACAAAGTTTAAATTAGTGCAGGAAAAGATTGTAGAAATAACATTTTCTAATTCTGTAATAAGTTTCATAACCTGAGGGTAGAAAGAAATACAGATCATTGATCTAAAAAGCAGTATATTTGAAGAGCAATCTCCATAACCTTTTAAAAAATTAAATGTTTTTTTTTTTTAAAAAAACCCTTAAAATTAATAGTTTGGTCTGTAGATTGGCTGCATATAGGATTCTTTTTCTTTTTTTTTTTTCAAATCAATGATGTAGATCAAATGTGTTGTGAACAGGTATATGTTTGCGTACTTCATCTTCATAGAGGATACATCATACTTCATAGAAGATACATCATACTTCATAGAATATACATCATACTTCATAGAAGTATTTGTTGTTGTGGTGGTTTTTCTGCCCCCCAAAATAAGGCCTTTAGTTGTAGTGAACAACAAACTGCATTCACCCAACTCTTATGCAAGTATTGGAAAGCACTTTCTTAAATTTTCTAACAAGACCTACTGTAAAATCCCTAAACAGGTAAGCATTACAATCTGCTCTTAGGAAAGGGTAAATCAATTCAAAATATTTGTGTTACTTTCATGTGACTGCTCCACAAGTCAGTCTACTTCTTGAATGCAACATGAAAGGCACTTCCAAAGATTATAATGGTTTTCTTTTTCAGGAACCCAGTATAGCTTTTGTTTTACAAATAATTTGCCATATTTTAGTGTTAAACTACTATTCAGATTTATGTCCCTTATATAAAACTCCCATACTGACATCTTGTACAAGTTGAAGTCTTTTGAAAACAGTTGTACTAGTAAGAGTAACTGTTGTACTAGTAAGAGTGACTGATGCTTTGACATCTTATGAAAATCTTATTTCTGACTATAACAAAAGATCCTTGAGATGGTGTAGAAGTAGCTCTTCCTTCAGTGTGTTGAAATAAATTATTCACTAATTCTCCTCTAGAGTGAGAAAGCTATTATTTGCATGAGTTCTATTAATTTCTGTTCCCATAATGCTATCCACTTTACTCATGAGGCAGATGTCTCTCCCTAATATTCTATGCACTTCTACCACAACAGAAGTGAAAAGCAGCTACTACCATAGTTTCATCTAAGAAGAGCTGCATATTTATTACTTTTCTTCAGATTCTCCAAATTAAATTAAATTCCAAGTAATTATCATCTGTTGACTTTTGTTTCCAATGGAGTGGTTAGTAAAAGAATTTGTTTTAATCCTTGTGCAGGGCAGAAGGATCTAATCTAAATCTGGGACAGCCAATGATGTGCTAGGCAATCTATAGCAAGTTACCTTTATTTCACTGGAAGAAATGATCTTTAACTAAACCAGACCTAGGACATTGAACTCAACATGAGTAAGAGTGACTTCTAGTATCATGAACTTCTCAAGTTCATTTTACATAGTATTTCAGATTGTTACTGTCTTCAAAAAAATAAGCCAAACGTGCCTGTTATGCACAAAGATTAGACTTGTGATGAATCAGACAGATGCTAAACTTGACAATGCTCTCTCTAGGCATGGGAAGAAAACAGAAGAAACAATGCAAATGTGCAAGCAAAGGCCTCCCAGTCCCTGCCTTTTTCTCTCACAGAAGGAAATAATCTTTTGATTTAATTTCTAAAAATTGGCTTTACACCTGCTCATCATCCTATGTTGTGCACACAGACTGCAATGAGATGGGGAACTGGAAGCCAAGGGTAATCCCTGGACTGGCAGGACAGGGACATCACTGGCCAGGGCTCATCCTCCAGTGCCCATATCAATAAAGCAGGACAGATGTGGCGACAGTGACTAGGCCCTGCCAAGATTTCAGATCATGAGGCAATGCCATGGCCATGAGGCAGAAGCATGGCCACGAGGCAGATTGACGGCTGACCCAGGAAGTCAGTCCATAAATCAAGATTAGGATTAGGTCTAGCAATCACCCAGCAGGTCCACGGCAATAAGACTAGGCTGAGGTTAAACTAGGAAGCTGATCTATGGCTCAGGATCTAGATTAAGGGACTCCCAGATATGACCGTGGAGACCAGCGCTCCTCTGCCATAGACCTTGCAAAGAGTGAAGGCCCACAGCTGACCTTGAATGGAGCTCCTGAGCCCAAGGGTGTGGGGGGAGCCTCAGGGGAGGCTGGTCACAGCTATTTAAGGCATATTAGTGCACTCAGGGCCCTGGCAGCCTGGAGCTATCCTGTAATGTGCTCCACAATATTTAAATGAAATTGCTTCATGTTATTTCTTTGTTATCCTGGGTGCTTTTTCTTCTATAATGGAGCCACCATTGTATGAAAATAGCATAGGTAAGAGAGTTCTCTTCTTATTTGAAAATACTGAATCCTAAATCAAGGCCCTCCTCCCCAAAGCTAAGTAACTGCTTCATTTTAGAGATCTTTGTCATGCATTTTCCTTAAAATTGCCTTTTGCCATGCTGCTAACTTATTCCTTAATCATTACAAGTAGAAAAAACAGATATAGATAAGGTTTCATTATGAACTGAAGATAATGTGTGAAAGCCAGATTCTACAGTGTACAGAGCACTAGCAGAGCAAGGACTAAACTTTTCATTTAGTTTGGATGCAGCTTTTTTCTTAAGAACCACTTAAAATGCGTGAGGGAGGTGTGCGTGCAGAGGAAAAAGAAGAATTGCTCTTATCTTACAGTGGTCTTGTGGGAGAAAGGAGAGGAAGAGTCTTTCCTCCTATATCTGAAGAAACCTTGGCAAGGCTGAAGGGGAGAATGCTTTATACTCTAAAGCTAAGATATTAGCTGTGGCCCTGAGCTGCTGCTGAAATGTGTCACAGAGGGAATGGGGGAAATTCCTGCTTTTTTTTTTTTTTATAAAAAGCTTCAGGTTGAGTTGTGAGCAGATGAAATGGAAGAAAACTGAGCTTATTGGTGGATAAATGCTCTCCATGAGTGAGGTCAAAGCCTTCTGTGAGCCAAACAGTCTTATGGATGTTTTTGTGTGCATGAACTTGAACTCCAAATGACATTTTATCTTTTACTGGCTGGCCTGCTTACCCATCCAATGAGTTAAAAATCCATACAATGAGTTTAGAATAATGCTGGTTGTTGATTGATACACACGTGCTTCAATTTACACCCTGTGTTCAGGATGCTTTACAGTTACAAACCTTATAGAAACATGTGAGTAAGTACTTAGTAGAGAACTATTATAAAGGAAAACAGTGTGGATTAGGAAAAGGGAAGTTGCAGGAGCTACTGAGTCATTTCTGGGAAAGAGAAACAAATCTTAAGAACTTGTCAAGGGCTAGGTTTCTGATTCAATGAGGTACATATCTTGTATGAATCTTCTGATTCAATGAGGTGCATATCTTGTATGGTAGTTTATGCCCTCAAGGCTAATGGAGACTCTACACAAATGCCGGAATTCTTTAACTGAATGAAAGAAAAAACGGTCTCTTTTCCATGCTGTTGAATGTTAAAAATACAATGATTCAATTTTTTATCTCTGGAGTTTTGCTGGGTTATTGTTTTTAGTGAGTTGACTCTACAGTTGGCTGAGTATCTGACTTGGCAATGAGTTGCAAAGCATATTGTGCTCATTTTTTTTCCATCTTCTCAGGTTTTTCCTCCATTACGTTGTGAAATTCTCAGAAGCATAATTGTCAAAAGCAAGAATTCTTGCTGGGAAGGTGGATTACCAATTGTGAAATTCTCTATTAGAAGATTCATATTTACCCTCTAAACAGAATTTTACTGTTTGTTCCTTAACTGAGGTTTCCAAGGCTTCTGTGATATTTGTTGTGCTTGTAGGGACAGCACATAATAGCTATCTTCTGTCACCTTGGGTCCCTTAAAAATGATGCCAGCTGTCTCATTATGGTGTTCTACAAAGAGCTCAGAAAGTTGCTGCCTAGAAATAGCGCTGCAATTAGCTTATTATCCTGCACTATTGCAGTGACTGTCTGAAACTCCTTGCATGGAAAATACTGTTCCGTTGACATTAAAAGACCTGTGCTGTAAGGGTAGTGCTCATGGTGATTTCTGTCCTCCTGACTTGCCTCTAGTAGTTTCCACTACTCCTGCAACTTAATGGAAAGGTAGTGGAATAAACAGTGTGAAATACTTCATGTGCAGGGCAGTCCCCCTGGTACCGTGCATCCTGTGCAATGCGATGAAGTGTGCAGTGGCATTGACAGTGACATTGACATTTATTGGTAGCTTGTGTCTTAATCTTTTACTGGCTTTTTATCTCAGGATGACCTGACTGGATGCTCCTTCTCCAGAAGTGAGCCCTGCTCCCAGTGACGTCCTGTATTTCATTCTACCCTCTTCCTCTGTTTTGTGTTTCAAGCTGTGCCACGTTCCTTTGTTCCTGTTGGCTCTGGGCATCTGGCCGTGCATGTCGGGGGTTTAGCAGAGAGATAAAGTAACTTCTTGTGTGTTGCTGGGAGCAAACCATTTACGGCAGTGAGGTTTCAGTTTGGTGAATAGTTTCTGTAAAAGAAAGAAGTCAAGTACTTAATGTTCTCGGATCAAAGCAGTGATAATTTTCGTTTGAAGTATCATGATAAAACTTCTGAAACTAGACAAATTATTTAATTCTGAAAAACACATACACAGAACGAGAAGTCAGAAGTTTGGTAAGCTTTACATTGACCTACTTATAATCTTGATTTCTTGATTTTAAAATACTGCTTAAAATAATTCTGGTTAGGATCCTGAAAACATAGTCACGTTTTCTAAGTCTCTCATCTTATGTACTGCAGAGTTTTTCGGTTCATTGCAGATAACAAAATTGCAGTGGAAAGTGTCAAAGGCGCTCACTTGGGATAGCCATTGATTTTTCTTCCTTATTCAACGTTCAGAGTTGAGTGAATATCTTTGCTATTTTTTAAGCTTCTTGAACAGCTTTCTGTGTTTAAAAAGTTATTTGTAGGACAATGCCGTTTTCTGTTCAAAAACCTCTTACTTCTCCTAACTGTTATTTTGATTTTAATTTATAAGTAAAGCTGTCTATATTCCAGTCACACTGCTCTGAAGTAGGTACATGTAAAAGTATTCTAGCCAGAAGCCACAGGACACACAAATATATTTTGTTTTGCACGTTCAATGCATGTTGTTTGCATCTGAATGAAGGCCTAAAATCTTACAAATGTGTTTGTTAAAGCCTTCATTCTGACTCCATGTCAATAGTTTGGAAATATTGGTCAACAGGTGCTTACTATTGCAGAGTTAAATAACTCACTTGGGGATTTTCTGTTTATAAAAAATATTCTGATGTTAGGAAGCAATCCATTTTGTAACTGTCTAGCTGTCTCCTCATTTTTTACCATGTGACTGCAACCTTTAAAACTGTCATTCAGTGAAGTTGAATGGTAGTCATGAAATACAGTAAATCCCAGATGCACACGTTGTTGACTGCTTGATGTTGAAGCTTTGCCCTCCAGATTTGAACTAGCAGTCTTGCATGTAAGAATGAAAACTCTATCCTGGATGCAAGTGATTGATAGGCACAATAGAATTAGACAGCGAATAACCCTGCTCCTATGCCAATGCATGCTCTTACATAAACTTGTCAGGAAGTAAGGAATTTCAGGTTTGGATTTTTTTTTATTATCGTGGTGTTAAGCGGAAATTGACATTTGGAATCAACACTTTTCTGTTGCATGACTTCTGTAGAAATACATATAATGGCATCTTTAAGAAACTACATCTTTGTGTGTTAGGAAAGGAGGTAACTTGTAAATTTTAAGAATTTCTTTTCCTTGAGAAACTAAAGGATGATTTACTTCTTTGTGTGTCATTTATTTCAGGTGAATAGGTGATGATCCCTTCAGTTGCTGTCACTGTGAAGAAGCTGGAACCTACAGAAATGGTACTTAGCACCTTCTCATGTTATATTTATCAACAGTACAGCCTAAAGAAAAAACAATTCAATTGCTGTGGATGTCTAGTTTAGAATGTCAAACTACAGAAGTTTAGCTCAAAGTGATAGATAGCTTCTTGCAGAATAAACTTGTCTCTGATTCATTTTAGATATTTTGTGGGCTTGTCTTTGTGTATAGAGAACCAAGTTTTTGCTGTGCCAAACTTCCTCACACTAAACAAGACATGAGTTTCTATGATAGCTGTCTCACAGATGACGATGTATTGGGGTGGGATTTCAGCTGTGGTAACCCGACTTATTTTTTTCTTCACTTGGCATGTCAATCTAGCTGATCATCCCTTAAATGAGAGTACAGAATTATCCACTAATACTATCTGATTCATAGTATCAGTGGATTGTTTTGGTTTCATATCAAACTCTTTACACTGAAAAAGGAAACTTCAGATTGGAGGTTGCTTTAACCGTATAGGCTGATACCACTGGTTAAGATGAAAACTAGTAGCAGCCATTTTGAAAAGAAAAATAAACCTTTGATAAATTGATTTTGAAAGCAGTGTTGGAACCACGAAACTGTGTTCTGCAGGCTCAACACAGGGTGAGGAGCACTTAATTGCTTGAATAGCTGCTTTGTAATCTGCAGCAGTTCAAATCTGTGTAACCTTTACCTGAGCTATACATCAATGACTCTCCTACATACCTGTCCCCTGCATATTGCTTGCAAGTACTTCACTGTGTGTCTGCTCAACACAAGCCCAAGTGACCAGTGCAGGAGCCTGTAACTCAGTTTTGATTTGAGATTGTTTCTCATTAAGCATTCATTGGGCAAATTGATATGACTTGAATGCCCCTCCATCTGTTAACTTGGTGCCTCTGTCCTGATAGAACTGATTGATTGCAGGATTGTGCAGATGAGTGGCAAGTGAGCTGACAAAGCAGAGGTTTATCCCCATTGGCAGGGAGGCTTGTTAGTCAAAATCATAATGAGTTCCGCTGAAGGAAATGGATGGCAGTAAATCATGATGGCTTGTGCTGTCCTTTCTGTCTAGAAGTCCATGTGTAAAAGAAAACAGGTTCTTTGTCTTAAAGTCATGTTTCAGATCACCTTTACTGTTAGGCCGCTTTTCAGCATCACTGGGAAGGGTAATGATGTTGATCATATTTGCTTTTTTTTTTTTTAACCAGAGGATTGCAAACTACTTGCATTAATACACTTATATTTTCATGGAACTAGTGTATGCCAGGACCTTATTTTTTGTTCATGAAAGTGATGTATATGCTCTCAATCTGGAGTCATGTTGGGAGGCCAGTGTAGTAATAAACACTTGAGAGACAAAAAAAGGGGAAATATCAGTATTTGTGACTAAAACCAGAGGCTGCTGCATTGATCTACTTTATTATGCATATCACTTCTTTATACTTATTTCCAGCCTAAAAATGAATGGCAGGGGTTAATGAAATCCCTGCAAGTAGGCTTTAGTAAGATCTGAACTTGTGTGGATCTTTCATTTGCCTAGGAAGATCAGCCAAAGCTTTAGCTATGACTTTAAGTGCATTTAGAAATTAAAAACATGAGCTTTATGGTGCAAGTGTTCTTCTTTCCCTGCCATGCTGGCTGCAACAGCTGAAATGAGGAGAATCCCTAGGGAAGTGAAGTGTTGGATGGTTTCAAGGAATGGTCCATCTATGCAAAAGGAAATCAGAGAGGATGAAAATGTTCAAAACAACAGGCTGAACGTGCATGGATCTTCAGAGCTTTTTTGGTAGCTGAAGTGAAACAGTAATATTCAGTACAATTTGGGAAGGGTGGATTCCAGTTTGGGAGATTGTAGGAAAAATGAGGAAAGAAATGTAAATCCGATTACTGTTCCTGAAGTTAAGTATGCAGGAGATTAGTTTCCTTTCAGACAGGTAGAAATTGACCCCCTCTCCCTGAGATTTCTAATTTGAGCAGCCAGTTATAGAACCAGTGCTGGTTATTCATTAAGACCCTCAAGCTGTGCAGTTGGTCAAGGCAGCAGAGTAACTTCTTCAGCTCACAGAGTGTGGGCATGTGACAGGCAGAGAGGATTTTCTAACCAGCCTAGAAAGTTTAAGGATGTATGCTGAGAAAGGATGTTGCTAGTGATTTTTAGTGACTTACATGTTGGTAAGGAGTTGTACTTAGAAATATGACCCAGCATCTTCAGTTGTGAATCTTGTATTTCTTGGACTAAGGCGGGGGGGAAAAAAATGCCTTGAAAAAAACCCAGTTAAAATAGCTCTGAGAATGCAAATTCTGCAGCGAGAAGGAGAGAAAACAGACAGATGCACTTTGTTGACCCTTCATTCTCTTTCCCCACGCTTGCCTCCCACAAGAGCTTAGATCATTAAGCTCCTGTATAATTAAAATTTGGTCCAAGTCACACTAATTCTGTTTACTGGCCACAGTGAAGGATATAAATACCTAACCGCTTCCTTACACAGAGGCTGCTTCCTGCTGGTGGTTTGCAGTTGCAAGGGACTCGGTCCCTCCACAAGCACCTCGTCCAGCTGCTCGCCCTGTGTGAAGGAGCCTTACTCCAAAGTGGTCCCCTGCCACTGTGCTTTTATTGCCACAGATTCCTCATCCTGTTTTTTCAAAGGGAATGATGTCACTTTCTATAAACAAGTAGCACAGAAAGGCTATTGTCAATGTACACGATAGTTGGAATTAAATTTGCAGAATGAAAAGAGGAAGAAGAAGCTGTCTTTTGAGGTTTTCCCAAGGCACTGCTGTTGTAATGTGCAGCTGAAGCCATGGCACCTAAAGGCCTCACAGACAAGTAGGTCCTAAGCATAAATCCACTGAAGTCATAGCAACGGTTAACTGACAGTAAGGTAATTAATACGAAGTGTTCTCAACATGCAATACAAAATGTCCATCAGTAATCTTTGGAACGTGCAGAAGTTAAATGAAGAGTTACCTGCAGTAAGATTTCATGGGCATGCTAGCTCCATCCAACACCCTTTTCTCTCTGTAGGAAGGAATAACTGGAAGAAGGAAAGCAGGGAAGAGGGAGAGAACCATCCTGATTCAAATAATCATGGTCTTATGAAGTTATCGTCAGTAGAAGGTTTGAAATAAGTAACCACTCAAGCTCCAGTAGAAGTGACGTGGTTCTTTGGGGAGGGGGAGATGGGCTAACAGTTGTACAACATGCTCTGAGGCTGCCCGTGGAAGAAGTCTCAGAATTAATTCAATGGTTTCCTCGAGCTACTGAGCACCCAGAGCTGTTATTCTTGCCTGCCTTTGGCTCAACTACTCCAAAAAGTTAGTCCTGATTCCTCTGTGCAAACAGAAAGGACAGAGTCACAAATCAAGAGAAACTAAATAGGTGCACTGCAGCCACTTCACCTTTGCTGGCAGTTTCAGGAATACCCACTGTTTTACTGAGCGCTTAGAGTAAATTATTTCTGTCTTTTCTTTCTCCTTATTTATGAAAGCTGAATGCTGCTATAATCAAATAAGCTTAGACTGTTTTGCTATTGTTTCACCTGTGCAACTGGGTAAAGTGCCCGAGGGTGGAAGATATTAGACCTTTAAAGCTCTTTAATAAAAATTTCCTAGTGTTAGTGACTGATCTAGTGTCTAAGCTGTACTCAGTGACACAAAACACATCAGTCCTGCTGTGCTTTAGTGTTGGAAATGAATCAGCTTTACTTTCTAGTGTTCTTAATACTTCTTTGCATTCCAAGTCAAAACTGCTATTCTAATGCTGGTATTGAGGCTTTTTTTTCTCTTCTCTTTCCTCAAAAGTAACACTGTAGTGCTTTACAAAAGGTGACAGTGTTTTATTTATAAAATAGACTCACCAAGTTTATCTGGTTTATAAAATACTCTCTAGTGTATTCTGAGACTGCTGTGTGCAGTGTTCAAGGCCAGGTTGGATGGAGCTTTGAGCAACCTGATCCAGTGGGAGGTGTTCCTACTCATGGTGGAGGGGTTGAAATCAGGTGATCTTTAAAGTCCCTTCCAACTTCAGCCATTCTATGATTCTATGTGGGTACAAAGTTGAACACTTAGTCTGTGGCATTTGATAGGTAGTGACACTCTAATTGAATCTTTTATAAAGGTATTAGCTTCTTCTAGTTTTGGTTATATGGAATACTAATGACAAAAGTAACTTTAAAGTAGTAGCTACATTAATAGTGCCTTGACATTTATAAAAAACCTCTAGGATAGAAGATAGAGACAGGTCTATTTGAACCAAACCTGTGTGAAGTAGAAGCAATTTAACAGATGTGAGTTTAAAACACGTCTGTTTCAGTTTATTTTCTGCAACAGATTGTTACTGACCTAAAAGATCCTCTGCATTTAATTTCTGGCTACTGTTGCTTCATTGTGGAATTAATGATTGAAATAGTTTTATATGAACCCAGACCACTTAGTAAGCATTAAAATTAATTTTTCTTTTTCTCCTGTATTCAGTGCCTTTTCATTTCTCCATAATTTCTACAGTCAGTTCATTGCCTTCTACAAAGCCACCTAATATGTGTCTTGGTTTTTCCTCCCACCTTATGGAGATGGAAATGCAGTGGATTGCCCTGTGGGTGTTGTGTTTGTTTGTTTTTAATTATTACATGCTGTTTTCTAGAAGATACAAAGAAAGGAAATGTGAATGAGGTTTGTGTCAGATATTTATTTAATGGACTGAATGCGAGACTTTTTGTCTCCTAAACTGCCAGCACTTCTTCCTCCCTGGCCCCTCTCTTTCCTCTCCCCAGGAGGCACTCATGAAGTCAGAAAGGAAGAGTGACCTACTCCAGCTGTCAGCCAGAGGTTGCAGATGGACTTTTAAAATCAGGCTTCCTGAGAAGTGACTACTAACCTACCTACCTCAGCTTCGGTTTCAACCAGCCCTCCCTCATCTCGTAATTGGCCTTTTCCAAATACTGAATCACTGGGTGTAGTACTAATGTTGTGGCAACAAAGAACTGTGTGTCATCTGAGTATTGCAAGTATGTGTTATCTGGCCAATTTATCTAACTGTTTAGCATTGGAAAACACATGTTCAAAAGGTGCAGTGGATCATCATAAGAAAGCATTTAAGTCCTTCTAGTATAATACCTTATGACACTGTTGCCTTTCCAATGGGAAGGCAGCTTCTGCTTAGTAGAGGAAGATGATGCAGAGTGAAGTGGAAAACAGAAAAATATTGGTTGTTCTCTACCCACTAAGGAAAGAAGTTATGACTAAAAAAACCCCAAACCCCTGAGAAAGACGGTGAGACTTCCACATAGATATCGTTTTATGTTTTCAGTGTAAGTAAGGCTTGTTTGTATTTTAAGTAAATACTGAAAATTCAGAAACTTTATGTAAAAAACCCCACGCTATTGAAGCCAAGCACTTGATTCAACCTTAGGCACGGTGCCACAACTGCTATCTCCATAATTAACCATTGCATAACAACTGTCTGTGCAATTAGCCTTCTCGGTGCTTTTCCCTCTTATTTCAGAACTTTCAGGTTCTACATTTAGTTGATTTAATGTGGTGTTTACTGGAAATAGGAGACAAAATGGCTCTGTATGAATAGCAAGATTTTTCAAGCTGCAAAGAATGGGAAAGGAGGAGTTTGAAGTTTTTTTTCTGAGCATTTTTTTTAAAAAAATCGTGCTTTTGTGATGTTAAAGATACCATGTGCAACCTCTAAAAAGAGGGACAAAATCTGCTCCCGAGTCCTTAATGCCTTAACAGGTTCAGTATAAAATTCAGAAACTCAGAGAGATTTCCAGAGATGATGTGGAGTTTTTGTGGGCTTAAAATGAACCTAAACCCCTCTCCTTTTCTTTAGCTTCTGTGATAATTTAGAGTGCTCTGTGTCTGTAATACTGATTGGCAATGGGGATGTACTTGTAGAGCTAGTTTAAAAAAAAATCTGTTGATGTTTTAATTATTTCTTAGCAAAATAAGAAATTTCTTCTGAAGGTGAAAGAGTAAAATGAAGCCAAATATGTTGCCTGGAGTTTTAGCATACGGAGCTGACAAGCATGTTTATTTGGGTGGTTTACTTGTTGCTCATGTGATTCTCGGGGATTTATATGCTGCAACAGATATACAGAGGTCACTGGAATTTAAGAATTTTCTAACTGCACAGATACTTCAACTGTGCTACTTACCCAGTTATAGAGTGCCACTATTCACATGGATCAGGCTACCATGACTATAATATGATGCAAAACCTATAACAGTCATTTCAATATTCTTTACTCCATCCTCCTTGCCAAGGCTGCATGATTTATTTTGCGGGTCAATTTACAGCTCTTGACTCACTTCCAAACTCAGAATTAGCTAATCTACAAATTGCTGCTGTTCCAACAGTTCAAGTCAAACAAACAAACCAAAAGAACCCACAAAACCAAATTAAAAAAAAAAAAAACAACCTAAATGAGCAAGTGAAAAATTTTGTCCAATTGAATGAATAATTGAAGTTTAGTTCAGAGAGAAAGGTATTTGAATCTGGGGAGTGAAGAGCAGAGGAAAAAATGGGAGCTATATAAATAATTGATAAACTCTCAGCAGTATTCCTTTTGTTGCTGAGACCGAGGGAAATAAAGACGGAGTGCTTTCCACCTCCTCATACGGGCTGCAGTGATTTATCGTTTAGGCAACTGCATATGTAACTGCGACAGGAGAGGAGGAATTTCTGAAGGTGACTGCAATGGGAAAGTCAGTCCTTTGCATCTGTCTTCATTTGCAGGAAAAGTGATGTGCACGTGTTCTGTTGCAGAGGAGAGTGCATATTTTCACTGTATTTCTTTAGGCAAGTTGATCTTTGACCTACATATTAGAAGGAATATGTACTGTGGAATCAAATTCTAAGTGTTGTCTCTGCTGCTCTCACTTGGGAAGACAGAAATAATTCGTCTTGTGAGATCAGCAGTCACCACTACACAGTAATATTTCTATTGGAGGATTTTCCCTAGGTTGACTAAAATAATGATGCTGAATTCAATATATCTGAGACTGACAGTGCTGCTAGGATGTAAGAAACAGGGATTTTTGTGCTGCCACTTAAACCATGCGGTTATATGGTCAAAAGCTATTGCCTTCAATTCTGATTGTGGGTTATTCCCATGTGCCTGACAAAGGAGATAGCTTTCACCCCCTTACATCTGACCTCTTAAAGAAGAGGTATGAAGAAGAATTAATTTTTTCCCCACACTCCTTGGTGTTTCTTAACAGTGTCCACATGCATTAAGACAGTGTTTTGTTTTGCTTCCTTAGGCTGAAAAATTTGCTGTTCAAACCCTCCAGGGCTCAATTTATTTAACAGTTGTTTGTACAGCCATCACTAGTGTGTGCCGCATGGCAATAAAGTCACCTGAGTAACTTAGGGCTATAGTTGTCTTGATTCAGGCAGGTAGTACTATTTTGTCCCTTTACCTGCATACAAGAAAGAATTTTATTTGTTCAGCAAGATCTTCTGTGTGAAACTCTGCTGGACCCTTGTTTTTGCAATGGTGCAGAAAAGTAAGATTAAACCTAACAGAAGACTGGAAAAAACAGAGGAGTAAAAACCACCGCACACTAGCTAGTAAATGATGCAATTGACCTTCCCAACTGATTAAACCCTATTTTTACAGACAACTTTTTGTATAGACCATGCTAGAGCCTTAATATTGTGCTCAACTTTGATTGCATTTTTGCTGGAGTCAAAAGTAGAGTTCGAGTATTCGTGAAGATGCCGTTTATAGTATATGATACTCCATAAAATACATAGAAAGACAGCATCATTGCCATAATTTGTTGTTACTTACTGGCAACAGATTAGGTAGAGAGGAGGTCATTCCCTCTGGTGTATGTTTAGAGAAGTTAATATACATTTGTCCTACACCTAAAGGTGTGTCCATAAGACTATTGCCATCATGCTGCTTAAGAAAACCTTCCCGAAGCAATCAGTGTGTGAAAATTAACTTTTCTCATTAGGGTAGCACTACAGATTTAAGGCTTACTACATAACAGTGAAGGCTAACTGTGTTAGACTGTGATACAAGAACAGAATATCTCCTCTGTGAGGATTAGATAGCTGATGCTCATTAACTTATAGTGAATGTGTAACATATCTAATACCTCCATGTAACGGAAAGACAAAATTCTTCAGTTTTCACCATATGTTTCGAGTGTTTTCTGGGGCTGATTCTGTCCCAGCAGGACTTCACTGTGTAGGATGTTGGTTTTGCATTTGCAGGGGGCACATACATTTGTTAGGATCTGAAATTAATGATCTTCTTTTATTACTGTTTCAAAATAAACATTTAAAAATGTAGTTTTCTTGACTCTGTACCTAAGACAGACAGAACCAGAACTTATGAACTTATGATCTGATAACTGTAAATCTGCAAGCTTACAAGATCAACTTGAAGAAGTTAATGTACACCATTTGCATACCTCTGTGATATATACAAGAGGGAAAAAGTATCTAAAGTGCTGTCTGCTTTTCTGCTGAAAGGAGGTTGAAACCCTTGAGTCAAAGCCTCTTTGTTGCTGTATTTACATAGGAACACTCAACTGCCAGCATGAGCAGAAGTGGGCACAGCATTTCTTGTCCTTCAGTGTTCTTAAAATCTTAGAAGTGGTCAGGAGACCGGAAGTGTTTAATTAGGCTTCTATGTCTAGGGTTGAGCATACTTGACAGTAAGTAGTTTGACACCCAGACTACTAACCAGTGCCAGTATTACAGAAAAACTGTACTTTAAATTGTTTTGTTGCTGATACAGTAAGGTTCAGGGTATAATAACCGAAGCAGGCTGTAAGGAGTTACAGAAGAACCTCATAGTACTGAACAGCTTTTGAAAGTCCATGTAGACAGGTATGAAGTATATGCCTAAGGTGCAGGTGGAGGGAACAATTCCTGTCTCGCACACACAGCACTGGTTTGTCTTCCCATATTTCTGAGGGACAGCATATAGATGTTATAGTCACCTGTATCAGTCAGCTCGATACATGGTAGTGGTCAGAGTCCAGAACAGATGGCACAGGATGACTCTGTAAATCTGTAGTATACCTGCATCTGGCACATTGTTGGCATTGCTTTTTGATCCTTTTATGTTGGCTCTTCCTGTCATTGTGAAGCAGAATTCACCAAGCGTTGGATTGTTCACCCACTAATAGGGAATATGAGCTGGGATTAGACTGTCGTGAGACAGGTTAGTTTTACCCTACTGATGATATGTTGCTGCAATAGTAGCATTATGATATTGTTTCTGCCTCTAGTCTCCTCTTTTCCACTTAATCTTCCCTCAACCCTATGTCCAAAAAAGATAATGAAACTAAAGGAAAAAAAAGTCAGAGGTGTGTAATGACTTCTGCATGAGAAATCTGTGCAGAGTTCAGCTCTTCAGGTTGGAAGGGAGAAAGCCCATGAGTAGACCTCACATGCAACATTTCAAGTGTCACAGGCAATATGAGTGAGGTTTGAATGCTTGGTGACCCCTCCAATGCAGAAGTAGAGGACAGTGGATGAAACTGGCAGCACTCAGGTTCAAAACTGCTCGTTAAGCAGTAGAAGTTCCTATCACAGGATTTTATTGATCCTGGATGTTTTATATAGGCTCAAGGGCTGACTGGAAAAATTTGTGGAAGAGAACTCTATCCTTTGTTATTAAACATTAGTTATCTCTTACTCAGGAAGTGTGTCTGAGCTGAGGGTCATTGGAGATTGCATGTGTCTTACACGTAAGGATTGCTCCCCACTCTCTCTAGTTGTACACTTTTCTCTAGGTGTGTGCTTTTTGACTACTGCCAGTAGCAGGCACTGGGAGAGGTCCAGGTTTAGCCAGTGTGATTGTCCCTATCTTCTGAGATGCCTCTGCACTTCAACCTTGGGTTGTCAGGTTGTCTTTCCTAAAGCAGGTGACATATGTTATAGAATAAACCTAACCAATGATTTGGGACATCTGCTATCGAGTTAGCAGATGTACAAGGTATTCTGAGATGGCTTCCTTCTGGAAAAGTAACAAGTAGTATAATCCACTGTTTGCTGTCCTTGCCAGCTGCCTCTTGATGTAAAATGCAGGCTTCAAAGATGTAGATGTACAGCAGATCTACAGATCATAATTTTTGTTCTTTCAGTCATCCAAGCAATACTCAGTGCTTTGCAGTAGGCAAGGCATGCAAGTGTGTGTCTAGGATTGCCTTAAATTATCCTGTTTCTGCTCTTTGTCCACCTCATTCTCTGTGCACCTGTGTATATATGTATACGCATATACACGAATATATACACAGACAACATTTTTACCTGAACCCCATAGAACCAGATGATCCCAGAGTGCCAGTTAACAAGCCTTTTCAAAATTTCACCTTCAAATATTTCACCTTCAAATATTTGAATGCAGCCTGTTTGTGTTACATGCAGAGCCAGGCTCACTAAGAAACAAAAGCTTTTGGAGAGGTTCTAAGTAAAATTTATGCAATGTGCTGTACAGAGGCATCTACATATGGAGATTGGTTCTCTACCCAGCAGCTTAGGTATATTCAGTAGTAGACGTGAGTTTAAACTTCAGGCTATCTGTGGCCTGAACAGTGGATATTTTAGCTTCAAAGCTCAGCACACTGCTGTAAGCCCTCTTCCTTAGAGACTGCAGTGGTAGATGTAGTCTCCAGCCCACTGACTTAACAACACAGAGGCGAACTAATCATTTTAGCTTGGCATTAAGATGAAACCAATGCACATAAAATATGCCTCAGTGTTTTGTCAGGGCATTTGTCAGATTATTTTTGTTTTCAGAGAAACCTGTTATATCTGTGAAGGAGATATTTAACAAATGCACTCTATGAAGATTTTCGCATCCTCGGCAGGGAAAAAGATATTAGACACACCAATTCTGTCACAGAATGGAGGCAGAGTATTTATATAGAATCTGGGATAAATGAGTTCAAATTAAATTGATTGAATTAGTTAAATTGCTGTTGAAATGAATTTGGGTTCCCAGGTAAGTACCATAAACACAGAGCTGGTATTTTATTCTTTGTCCCTTTAAAAAATGCTTAGGGCTTTTTTTTTTCTTTTTATTTGCAATTTTGGACAGGCAGAAAAGCCTCGTGTCATAAAACTAAATATTATTTGTGATGAACTCCAGGTAGGAAAATGATTTTATAACTAACAAAATCAAATGCCAGCACAGGTAAAACAAAGCCACTTTAAGCTTAGATTCCTTCTGGATTTTAATTTGTAAACCCAGTAAGTAATGTTGTTATACCCTCGTGATCAAGTGAATGAAATAATCAGTGTAGAAGTTGCATTTTTTTTGCTAATGAGCTGTCACAATAGTGCTGAAGTTTTGAAGGGAAAGCTTTTCATTGGTCTCAGTAAAAGGTATCAGAGAGTGAAGAGAAGGTTAAAAAATCATGAAACTAATACCACTAGGGTGGTGTCACCATCCTTCAAGCAAAGAGGTACGTGGTGGGAATCTCCTCCTAGTCAAGATGCCAGAGGTTTCCTTCCACTCCTCTCTTCCCCACTTTTTATGTATTCAAGTACCACTCATTATTGCCTTTCTCTTACCTTATTTCCTTCATTTCCTCACTCCACAGAGAGCCTTGGAACCCCCATAAACCACCAAATCCCTCATTTTTAATAAGGTATTTGTTTCCAAGTTCTCTCACACTATCTCCATACCTACCTAATGAAGTGACACAGAAGCCTTTTATAACCCAGGGGAGGCTTCTTTACTGCTCTTCTCATTCTCCTGAGCAGCTGGGAAAAGGAAAAATTAATCTTTTAAATATTTTTCCTTTACCCTACTACTACATGGCTGCAGCTGTTATAGCCCCAGCCATCACATCACTTGGGACATTTAGTGCACTGTCTTTAGGCTGGGTCAGTGCTCTTTAAACTTTTCTTACAGAAAATCTCCCCCACTGCCTTGTCTGGGTTTGGGGTTTTTTTTGCCATGTTTTTTGTTTTTTTGTCATGCTTTGTAAAAGTGCTGTCCATTTTTCTGGTGTAGGATAAACCTGGAGCCCTTTGAAGTTTTCCCTAAACAGTATCTTTCTGCTGAACATCACAACTAGCTTTCTAGTTGGTCCTAAGTCTCCGTGTTACAAGGTTTCTCACTGGGAAGAGAAAATCCTTTCCTAGGGATCCCTTTTTTTTTTTTTTTTTTTGCAGCTGGTTCTGGAGGCTGTTAAGAGTCAAGCATCCGCAGTCCTGAAATAGCCATGTGGTAGCAAGTGCCGTGACTGCTGCCTTTCCAGCTGGTCTGCACAAAACAGCTGTAATGATTCTCTTTTCCTTATGGCTAATGTGGCATAATACTTAGAAACTATGATTTCTGCCTTCCTCTCTCATGTCCTAAATGTCCAGATTTTGAGCTGTCTGAAAGGAGGTTTTACTTTGAAAGGATAAGTATAGGCTAGTCAACTTCTTATAACTGAAACAAAAGCTAAATATATATTTGATAAACAAAAAAAGAGCACCAGTAATTTGATTTTTTCATCATGATGAAAAGAAACAATTAAGTATGCTCAGACTGCTGAAATTGGGGTGAAGCTTCTGTAACCTCCCTGGGAAAGGCCCAAAACTCAGTGTAAAGGTGTTAATTCTCAGGAACAACCAGACTGATAATGATGATGGCAAGCAGATCCTTGTCTGGTCTTTATGTCACCCAGTGAAAGCCAAGGTATTGGAAATGTATCCAGCTAGGGTCACATTCAATTACCAATGTCTCCCTCTCCTGCAGAACTTTCCACATAACACTAAAGTAATCTGTTGGCCTTTTCCTTGAAATTAGAACTTTTGAAGAGGGAGAAGGATATGCTCTTACTAACTTTCTCCTAGAAACTCAAAAAGAGCTTTGCAAATGGTGTTTGTCAGGTGTCTTTATGTGCCTTTAACCTCTAGAAGAGGCCCAAGGCTGGACAGGACCATGGTTCCCTTACACATAAGACTCGTTTTACTTCATACAGACAGTTCTAATGGGAGTCCTAGAGGCACTAAATAGGCCCTAAAGGCATGGATTAGCCTTACCTGCGGCCAACCTCTAACCATGGCCCAGGGATTCCATTTCAGTTCAGCTCT